>JAWPHD010001765.1:0-295504 GCA_037043455.1 Cyrtodaria siliqua
TGATTCAATTATCCAACCACTTCCCTCGGCAAGCCAACTTCCAATTCTCGACACAATTTCATCATTTGCCTTATCTAGTGCATCTTTAATTTGATTTATGTCTGTAATTAATAATGCTTTGGAAGTAAAATAACCGTTTTATACAAAGTTATGGCACCTTTGTCCTTATCATGCGCTACTTTTGAAACAAGTATTTTTTTATTTTTTTGTTTTCCAAAGCTGAGCACGTGGGTCTGTTTCATCTACAACATCAACTGGAAAAACTTTGCTATATTGTTTTGGGGATTTTTCAATTTTTCTAACACTCATTATATAATATTACATAAGATTTTTTCTTTAAGGCTATAATTATTTTATTTTATTTAACCAATATAAATTATATTATCAATTCCTAGTTAACAGAATGTTATAGTAAGAAATAAAATAATTTCTATTTATAAAACCACGAGTCACAGATGAAATTGTTTGTTTACAATAATCATGTAATCTCTTTATATCGATCTTTCTAATTTTCCATGGTAAGTTTAGCTCACGTGCTTTAGAGATTATATTTTCAGCTAACTAATTAAAATTTAAATAAGTTATCAACTCTTTGTCAAGTTTACTAACATCTTCAAAATCCTATATTGAAAGTTGTTCATTGCAATCTATTTTAAAAGTGTTAATTTTTCTTTCTACTTGCTCCATTTATAATACTATATATGATATTTCTTCTTTAAGTCTATATTTATTTAACTTAAAATATAATGCTATATTATAATAAAATGAATTACAAAGGTTTTGGATATTATCGATCCCCCTGAAGTGTGTTTAAATTATTTTTTTTATTGTAATTAATGAAAGGAATCACTGCCCATATTGTGTCGGAAGTAAGCTTTGTTACAAGAGTACTTCTGCATGCATAAATTGTAATGGTACTTGTTAAGTTAATGATAAAGAACGTAACTATTTTAATTGTGGGACTCATAATCGCAATAAAATTATTTATCATAGAAAATATCATTTGGAAAGCTATTTGATAAAATATAATTTATCTCCTGTGGTAAGACAGAGATTTGAGATTTGTTTTACAAATTTGTAAAGATTTTAGACAAAATAGAAGATTCGAAAAGACAGTCAAATTTGAATACATTTTTCAAAATATATTTATAATATTAAAAAATAAAAAATAAACGAAACTGACTAAAACAAAAGCTACTAGAGAAAAGTACGATATTATTTCGAAAAAAGTTGAAAAAGAGTTATCATGCCCATTCAGCTTGAATTTCTTTATGCACATTTTCAGAGCTTCTGTAAAGTTTCATTGTTTTGAATCTCTAACATTTTATTAAAGGCAATTCTGATTACCTCATCTTCATTTTCTAATCCTATATTTGATTGGACATAAAAGAAGTTGTTTAAAACTTCTATGATGTGTTTTCAGCGAAGTCTTTTTTCTGCTATTCTTGTTTAACTCAGTAAAATAGCAACTAATCTAGGAACTGCACCAACTACAGCCACAAAAACAGGAATTGCTGGAAGTAATGCTTGAACAGCACCACAACCAATTATTCCACTGGTAATCTGTAACGTTGTGTTTATAATACCACACAATTTATTACTACGTCTGTATGCACCAAGTCGTGTTAAGTGATCAATTGTTCTTCTTTGCTTTTAATGTTTACCATGTATAAGTATAGTTAGACAATTATTCAAAATATATAGAAAATAATTGATCATGTTCTCCAGATGATATTTTACCTATTTTTAATAATTTATCAATTATACTAATACCTTTATTTATTAACTGTGGACTATTATTTCGTGATTCGATACTTTCATATACTAACTCCAGATCATTACTCAAATCATCAGGACTATTGTAGTATTCAACATCAACGCCTACAATCTTAAACTTTGAAGAACTTTATGAATTGACAAACCAGATAATTCTGTCAGTTTCTTAAAAACATTTTGAGACAGCTTTGAATACGTTTTCTTATTATTGTAACACTTTAAATTTGTTATAAAATCAATAAAATCACTGTCTACTTTCTGATTTAATACAACTGTTTCTCCTTGTCTATCAATTAGTTTGTGATGCCCAGTAAGTTCAGGCAAATCAATTTATAACGTACCATAATGGCCATCTTTACTAACTTTATAAGAATTTCTTTTTTGGTTTTCCCCGAAAAAAAAGGAGAATTCTCAATAATTGCCATAAGCCTTTTTCTATAATATCTTAATCAGTCTGATTCTGTTTTCAAAGCTTCTTTTCCTTCTCAAGGTTTTCTTTTGTGTTCTATCTTTTTTTTATTTGTTTAATAAGATCAATATTTTCTTTACCAATTTCACGGATTTTATCAGAAGCCTCATTAATCATATCGTCTAAACAATATTTGCTTTAATTAGTTCCGAAGGGAATGGAAAGCCATATCTCTCCATCAAATAGTTCATGGCGGGGATTTCTTTCGTAACACTGTCCCGTTTTATTGGGTTGACAGTAGGGTAAGTGTGAGGTTTGTTGCACCCTAGAACCGGGTTTAAACCCCCAGCTGCCTTTTTTGCCACTGACCGTTCAAAGGCAGTAGCGCTATTGTCAACCTTTTTTGTGTTTGTGACGTCATATGCATTTATTCTTTATTACTATTGCCATCCATGTTTGTCTTTTTGCGTCTTTTTGTGTGTTTGTGGTTGACTGTCGTCCTTCAGTGTTATTTTCCTGTTCGATCAATATTATATATACTAATATGTATAATGGAACACAAAATTATATATCATCATAAAAGGCTTCAATAAGTAATAGCTCAAATACAAATAAAGTAATTTTACACTGTATTTGATAGACCATTAATATTAGACAAAAATAAACAATACATTATTGGGCTTGATAAGATTAATTCAATGACTTACCCGTGGTACAATATTAACGAGGATTTTAATAATAAAGTGATAAGGTATTTTAATGGAAAAGATTAGAGATATTATTTTTCAAAATGAGAATTACAGTTATGGTGTTATCAATGATTATATAAAAGAAAATTTGCCGTAAACGGTGATTTATCTGCAGGCTCCCCTGTTCCGATAAGAACTGAATTTGATTTATCAAGTTTCATATGTCTAGTTACTGTGCATAAAATTTGTATATTTGACTTAAGGGAGTAAACCTTTCACACCTTAACTGACTTTGACAAAGATGCAGTTATTAGAGAAACTACATTTGGAACAGTACCACGAAACATAATAAATTATATTGATACTTTATACATTCATTGCGATTTGATAAGTAATTATACTGTTGATGGATTATATGGAGATGTTATTTATAAGTACAGCTGACCTTAAAAGGTCGTATTCTCTTTAAAGATGAACCATTAAGAGTTGGGTACTCTGAAGTAAACAAAACAATCATTAACAGTATTACCATTTATATAATCGATTTCCCTAGCACCGGCTTAAGCGATATGCTACTTTAAGGCCACAAAGATTGGTCCTGTTCATGAGAGGTAATGTAAGGAGCAACGGATGTAATGGAAGGTGTAATGGAAGTTTGAAACGGTGTATATTATCCAGACACGGAATACAGTTATGATAATATTACGAGAATATTTAGAGATGTTATTAATTTTACTTACAAACAAAATGATAACAACACAGAAACTTTACTTAACGTGAGTAATTTTATCACGCTTTTTGGCATGATACGTTTTGATTTAAACTATAAAAGTGATGAAGTCAGCATTGATCCAAAACAACTAACTTTAAGATACAAACTAAATGTCCTTCCTACTATTAGATATAAAGTTTATGCTCTGGTTCTGTTTGAAGAAGATGTTGGTATTGATACTATTGGAAATGAATTAGTTATAGTTTAATCTAACTCATACTATATATGAATTACACGGCTTATTCGGTAAATTTAACAGAAGGACAAACAATTAGTTTAGCGAAAGGATATGGAAACAAAAATGAATTAACACTCAGGTTAAAGAATAACCAACTAACTGGGGATTTTTCTTTGCTGCTGACAGCTACCCAGATTAAAAATATTAATAAAGCTATAAACAATGGGCATGGCTCAGACATAACTAAATCAAAATCACCAATGAGGTCCCAGTGTAAAAATGAAGGCTTTTTGTGAGAATTAGCTGGTTTGTTGACTAATACAATATTACCAACAGTTGCTAAATTTGCTCCAAAGATATGAGCACCACTAGCAACAGGAGCACTTGGCGGTTTGGCAAGTACGGGAATTGGTAAACTATTTGGCAATGGAATGAAAACTATACCTAGTGATAATAAACAAGAAATACTTGAATCAAATAAATTAATGCCATCACAAAGAAAAAAGATCACGAAGTCTGAAGGTTGTTGTCCTATTAAACTAACAAAGGAACAACAACAAGACGGGTTATTTCCTGGACTACTTTCATCACCAAGAATTTCTTTAATTGGATCCCGTATTAGTGGTTTGACAGGTAAAGGTTTACAAGTAGATGGAAAAGGGAAAAGACTTAGTGTTGACCGCGGAAATGGTTTACAAGAAGATTGCTAAATTAGACCATATAGAAATATCCCATTTGTAAATATTTTTTTAAAAACGTGTCTATTTTTAACTTTTATATAATAAAATGGGTTAAGCATTTAGGTATACAAAACTTCAGGGGAGTGTTTAGCAAAAACAAATTTCAAACAAACAAAATAAACAAGAATATGGCATTATTAATCTTGAAGATTTTACTTGGACACACTGGACTTGTTACTGCGATACTTATTATTTTGATCAGTTTGATCTAAGTCCACCAAAAGAAGTTTTAACTTATATACCTGACAAAAAATACAACACTATTCAGTATCAAGATAAAACAAGTGTACTGTGTGGATATTTCTGTATATTATTCATTAAAAATATGCAAGATGGAAATAGTTTGTATGATATTCTTTATGAAATATTAAAACCTTATAAACTAATGGAAAATGAAAACACAATACGGATCCTATTTTATCTAATCATAGCATATATGAGTTACAGTGTTAAAAGAAAAACTATTACGGAACATGTTAATCCACAGTTTATGTTAGCAAAATATGGTAGATCATTTTAAACTCCCAGTGGCTTACTTTGTCACTGACCGTTCCAAGGCGGTAGCCTTATTGTCAACCCTTTTGTGTTTGTGATGTCATTTGCTTTTATTATTACTTTTGAATTCTTGTTTGTCTGTTTGCATGTTTGTTTCTGTGTTTTGTGGTTGATTGTCCTCCTTGAATGCTACTTTCCCTGTCCGATATTTTTATATTTCTTTGTACTATTGATTTTATGAATATTGAGTTCTGTTCAACCCGGGGCTAAAGGGCGTGAGCGGTAGCTAGCATATTTCACTACCGTTCATGAACAGTCTCAATCATACCGAGACTGCAATATTTCGTTTGTGTCGTGTTCGGCCGTTTCCAAAGGTCCACTGTCATACTCTTTTATATAGCACAGTAGCGTAGCTTGTGCAGTGTGGCGGCAGCAAAACGTCTCCCCGCGCTTGTAATCAGGACTGTTATTCATTCGATCTTTGGAGATCGCTGAGCCCGATACTTATATTTAGTAACGTTGGTAAATTTTTAATTGCTTTTGTTTTCTTACTTAATTTTCGATTCCGTGGTTACATACTCCGGCCGATAAAAGGATCTGGGAATTATTTAACCACTCATAGGATATGTTGGTCAGCTTTTTAATTTAGTCTTTTGGCTGTTACTTGTGATATGCAGGCTTCATAACCGCTACTCTCAACTAAATTCCTTTTTGTTTATTTCGCTCTTCGGGGCATAGAATTTTGTTAGATTCTGGGCCCATACGCCGCTGGACATGGGGGAAGAAAACATGCATGCCATCTTCGGGATGGTTAAAATTATGTACTATTGATTTTATGAATATTGAGTTCTGCTCAACCCGGGGCTAGAGGGCGTGAGCGGTATCAAGCATATATCATAAACCTATCCGAAGAACGTTCACTCAACGCCGTGTGATTGTTAATGAAATTGATAAAATATGGTCTGCTGATTTAGTTGATATGCAATCATTTTCAAAGTATAATAAAGGTATTACTTGCTTACTGTTATTCATGTATTTAGTAAATTTGCTTGGGTTATGCCAGTTTTAAATCAAACTGGTTTAGAAATTACCAAAGCGTTCCAAAACATTATGAGCACAGGGAGTTCCAAACATTATGAGCACAGGGAGACAATGAAAATGTCTATGGATTGATCAGGGTGTAGCATTTTACAATAAAACATTCAAGCAATTTCTTGATGATAATAATATTGAAATGTATCATACGTTTAATTACGGAAAAGCTGCAGTAAATGAACGGTTCAACAGAACATTAAAAGAGAGGATATGGAAATATTTTACAGCAAACAATACAAATACAGATTTAGACGTGTTGCAGGCAATGGCTGATAAGTATAATAATGCAAAACATCGTAGTATTAAAATGACACCGATTGAAGCACCTAAGGAACAGCATGTAGGAGAGGTGTATTTCAATATGCATAGAACGATGAAAAATAATAAATCTTTACCTTAGTTTAAGATAGGAGACAAGGTAAGAATCAGTAAGTATAAAAGAACTTTTGAGGAAGGATATACGCCAAACCGGACGGAAGAAATATTTGTTATTGATGAAATTCAACATATCAATCCTGTAACATACACAATAATTTCAACAATTAATGATTGATGTGAGCTTTTACGAATTAGAAATGATAAAAGCTGATCAAGACGTATCCGACGTGATTATAAAAAGAAATAAGCGTTGATTAAGTGAAAGGGTTATAATGATGATTTTTAATAATTGGGTACCGTTTAAGGACATTCAATTAAATAAAGGCTTACAAAATAAATATTATATAGTATTATTATATATAATGGAACAAAAGGGTATAGAAAAGATTTGCAATAAACTTGAAATTTAAAAGATAAATATAGAAAACCATTAATGGAAGACAAGCATTGACAAGTAGAATATGCGGTAGTTCGTAATGATTGTATGGACACCAAAAAGGGACAGGTCAATAAGCGAAAACGATTGCCGGTTGAAATAGATAAGTATCAACAAGAGCTGGATAAAAACAGGGAAGAGCTTCTTTAACTACAATACAAGATAGCGAAATGTAGAAGAATCAAATATTCCATGCTAGAATATGACATGCATAGCGATGATGAAGACTAATTTCCGGTTCTGTCTGACTTTGCTTGATGATTTCAAAATGTTTTAGTTATTAGTTATTTATAAAAGGAGACAGTGGATTAAAACAAGCTAGCCCATAGTTTAAACAAAATATTGTTTTTGTTGAATTGATAAACCGAATTGGTAAGTAGTATAGATAATGGGGTATCAGGATAGTTTTTCCCGAGAGGAGCAATCAAGCAGTTTATATAGTTGTTGGGGCGTCTGGTAGCAAGTTTGGCGTTTGCATCTCTGCATTAAGGACAGCTGGAGACAACTTGATAATTGCTTGTTTACCCGTTGCGATGGGAAAACAGTCCTTATACCCCCATTATCTATACTACCATCCTTTCGTTCAGTTAAAAAAAACTGAAAAATAAGTCACATAAAATACCACACTTGCTGCGATATGTGGGCATTTGTTTTACGTGTGAATGCTGGAGTATGGGTGGTGGTGTGTGGGGGTTGGGTGGGTGGTGGTGGTGTTGCACTTGCAGGTGTGTAGCTACCTGTGTACGCAGAGTACGCAGCTGAGTACACATGTCTGAAAAAATAGGAAAATGAAAAAGAAAACAAGAGAGGAATATGTTTTCCTATTCTGTTTGAAATTCACACTTAATCTTCAAATTTGAAAATAGATATTTAAAACTTAAGGAAATACTCCCAAAATGCACCACAGAGTATGAACGAACACCAAATAAATACTTGGGGACATACACCTTACCCCGCTAGCATAATAACTCTCTTTCGTACACTTTCAAAACGCTAGCTACGCCACTGGCCTCTCTATGTCCACTCTTGAATGAATTAATTTTTGTTTTAATATAAAAACAAAGATGTGATGACGCCAGATATATAATGATTAAAACACCTTGTTCTTCGGGCATTATTTACAAAAATCAAAATAAATTGACACACATTATACGTTATAAGTTGAACACCTATTGTATATGCATATAGTTCAAAGTATAAAAAGTATAAAACATGTAAAAGGCCCATAACTCTGCCAATATTGTACAGAATTTGACCATAATCGAAAATGGTCTTTATTTTGATACTAGACATATTCACAACAAATATACATGGAAGGAAACTAAAGTTACTAAGCGGAAACCAAGATTATATTTATAAAAACAAAACATTAACCTTTGACCAAATGACCATAGCACAATCCTACGATTCCTTACCATGAGCCGCACCTTGTTCTAAAGTTTCCGTCAATAAGGAGCAGAAATCCATCCTCTATGACCAAATGACGCGAATAGCAATCCCAAGCTTCCTTTCTGTAAGCCGTACGTGTTGGTGGAGTTTCATTAAAATCCTTTAAAAGAAACTAAGCTAAAGTTATTGAGGGGAAATCAATGTTTTATTTATGGTAACAGTGACCTTGACTTTGATGAAATGACGCAAATAAAGAGCTAAATCTTCCTTTCCATGAGCCACACCTTGTACTGAAGTTTTTACAATCACACAATTGAAACTGAAGTTATTGATCATTTCTCTTCTATACCTTGTAATCATATAGTGGAACTGACAACTCTGATAATATTTTTAATATTAGACCATAATCGAACTTGATTTATATTTTGATACTAGATATATGCTCAACAAACATGGCGAAGCATCCCAAACAATGAGCGGAAAAAATGAGCGGAAACAACTTATTTTACACAATGTTCTTTAAAATGAACGAAAACATTTTGTTATATATGTCATATCGTTGAAAATATAAAAGGCCCATAGCTATGCCAATAAAGTTTGTAGATTTTGGTCATAATCGAACTCGGCCTTTATTTTTATACTAGACATATTCACAACAAATATGGAATGAATATCTCAAACGGTTTTCTTTAAAATGAGCGGAAACCAACGGACATATGTGCAATAATATAGCCCCGCCACCCCTCCGGTTTTACAGAAAGGGGACTATTAAAGTAATAGATAGAGTCGGGTCTCAGCGAGTTGGTTCATTTAAACACCGGGATGGACGTAGCCCATCGATGTTTTTTAAATAACCAGCGAGTTTGACAGACTCTGTCTGTTTTGTAGTATGGTGTACTTAGTGACCCTGTCCGTACTCTAAACTTCATTCATCCATCGGCAGTTAGAGTATGGTAAAGCGCCGACCCTTTGTTTGTGTGATTTTTTGTTTGTGTGATTTTGTTTTATATTTCTGTTATTTAAATGGATATGCATTAGAACTGAGCTAACTATGGCAAGATTTTCATTCAATCTGGGACGGTATGTCTACGTTCTCTTGATATAACCAATTGTTCACCCACGTACGCACACTAACACAGCCACGCCCGCTCGCCCGCCCTCACACGCATACACACTTACGAAAGAGGAAAAACTGAGAATGCAAATTCTGCAATAGTCTTCTCGATGTTTTTTAATGTTCATATTTACATAGATTAAAGGGCACTACGGGCACTTCATTTCAAAAAAAAGTATTTTGCTAAATATTTAAAATAAATCATCATCTAGTTTTCTGCAACGTATGCTAAAACGTATAATTGCCAAATTGACTTATTGCAAAAGTATGTTCTTTGTACTTTGTCAGTGCCTTTACCGCAGACATGGTATTGTGTTTGTTAAGTATGGATTCCTTTTTAGATTCAGACAGATAAACAGCTCTATTTGAAAGCAGTAGATGTTAAACAGATATAGGAGATCTAATTACACTAATGCACTCATAATATGCATGTTCAGCACATCTGGGGGTTGTTTTGTGACACATATTGGAACTACGTACAATAATAGTACATTTGTACTCTACTGAACATTAAAGGGACACATGGCAATCTTGATTTCTTTTAAACTTGCGGCGTCCCGCTCTTGTATTTGTTTAATCATTATATTATTAATAAGAATAGTATGCAGTAAACTGTTGTTGCGTATTACTAACTGTTGATTATATTGCACTAATAATATATTAAAACATGGTAGTATGACGAAGATAGATTGAAAACTTAAAATTGTAATGATTGATAAATACTTCAAGATTGACATTTGTCCCATTAATGCATTAACTTGACAGTCTAACCTACAACCTTTAGAATTTGTCAATTTAATTCTAAAAAAAGTTATACAATTAAATCTAAACAAAACTCAGTGTCCACTTACTTTTGCAACTGAGTATATATATAGGAATATAACAAAAAGCCTAGAAGGCCACAAATCAAGTACTCAAAGACTTGGCAGAAAAGGTAATTAATGTAAGAAGCAACCTCGCTCAAGCAACACCGCTCACGCCCGCTAGCACCGGCTTAAGCGGTATTCTAATTCTAAGCCACCACCTATATTGGGCACACGATCCCAAACGATCAATACAACATTTAACACTACTGATTCGTAGCACGGGAGACATTTACAGCCGCCAAAGAGCTCTAAACGAACGCTAGTGTGAATGTTAATAAATACTGATAAGAGAGATCATTTGAAAGCAACAAACACAACCAGGAGAATAAAGTGGATAAAGAATAAAGTGGTAGACTCGGTTTTATTGAGACTGTTCATGAGAGTTAATGTAGGAAGCCCAATTTAGGAAGCAAAAATCCAAGGGACATATCTCCGGCATGATCGGTACGATCTGGCTGATTGTCGAAATTTGCCGAGATAATTATTATGCCCATAAATATTGTCCTAACGTTTCATCAAGAATGGAAATGTTAATGTTATTGGGCGGAAACCGCAAAAATGATCAGTTTCAAAAATATCAGGACCATTACTGCGGTATTATAGGTGCGATCTGATTGGTTATTGAATTTGGTCTCAGTATTATGACCATAAACGTGTCCTTACATTTCATCAAGATCAAATTATAAGCATTAAAGATATTGACATGAAAGTCGGGTAATTAAACAAATCCGAGGGCCATAACTCTGGCATTTTAGATGAGATCTGTCTGGTTATCGAATTTGAACTAGATATTATGGTCATAAACATTAGCTTAAAGTCTCACAAAGGTTAAGATCGGATTATAAATATTAGTTGATTGCTACGGAACGACGGAAGTGCAAGTTCACCAAGGCCTCCGCCTTTGGCGATGGACAATCAAGTCAAGAGTAAATAAAGTAAATGAAATATGAAAGTACCGAACCCAGACTAGTGTCTGAAATGAAAACAAAAATAATTACCACCGCGGCGCCGAGGACGTATTAACAGCACAATGAGTGTCACACTTGCAATGCGCATGACTAGGTTCTCCTTACATAACTTATTATGTCATTTTTCACAAATTGTTATATTGGACAATAAATGACACTTGAAACCTAAATTTAAATAGTTGGATATTTGTTTTGTACTTCGTCTACCACGGCCTTGATAACAGAGTATGACAAGCATTGAATTACAATCACAATAGTACATAAAAATTAAAAACACGCTTTTGGTGAAAACTTATATAAATGTATCTCCTTGATATATCAAAATTATTGAACGAGTTTAATAAATTAAATATTAAATAGGCACGAATGTATATTTATCATATAACTCCAAAAATGCATAATTAGAAGCATTGATTATTGAAGCTGTCTCCATATATCACTATCCACTGGTATGGATACACGTAAACATATTGCTTCCCGTGGATAGTCGGGTAGGATAATATGTTTAAGTGTATGCATACCGGTGGATAGTCGGGAAGCAATGTGTTTAAGAATATGCTTACCGGTGGATAGTCGGAAAGCAATATGTTTAAGTGTATGCATACCGGTGGATAGTAGGGTAGGGTAATATGTTTATAAGTGTATGCATACCGATGGATAGTCGGAAAGCGATATATTCACGTGTATGCATACTGGTGGATATTCGGGAAGCAATATGTTTACGTGTATCCATACCAGTGGATAGTCGGGAAGCGATATATTCACGTGTATGCATACCGGTGGATAGTTGGTAAGTATATGCATACCGGTGGATAGTCGGGAAACGATATATTCACGTATATCCATACCAGTGGATAGTCGGGAAGCGATATATTCACGTGTATGCATACCGGTGGATAGTCTGGAAGCGATATATTCACGTGTATGCATACCGGTGTATGCATACCGGTGGATAGTCGGGAAGCAATATGTTTACGTGTATGCATACCGGTGGATAGTCGGGAAGCGATATGTTTAAGTATATGCATACCGGTGGATAGTCGGAAAGCGATATATGTACGTATATCCATATAAGTGGATAGTCGGGAAGCGATATATTCACGTGTATGCATACCGGTGGATAGTCGGAAAGCGTATATCCGTACCAGTGGATAGTCGGGAAGCAATATATGTTAAGTGTATGCATACCGGTGGATAGTCGGGAAGCAATATGTTTAGGTGTATGCATACCGGTGGATAGTCGGGAAGCGATATGTTTACGTGTATGCATACCGATGGATAGTCGGGAAGCTATATGTTAATGTGTATGCATACCAGTGGATAGTCGGGAACCGATATGTTTACATGTATGCATACCAGTGGATAATCGGGAAGCGATATGTTTAAGTGTATGCATACCGGTGGATAGTCAGGAAGCGATATATTTACATATATGCTTACCGGTGGATAGTAGGGAAGCGATATATTTACGTATATGCTTACCGGTGGATAGTCGGGAAGCGATATATTTACGTATATCCATACAAGTGGATAGTCGGGAAGCGATATATTCACCTGTATGCATATCGGTGGATAGTCTGGAAGCAATATGTTTACGTGTATGCATACCGGTTGATAGTCGGGAAGCAATATGTTTAAGTATATGCATACCGGTGGATAATCGGAAAGCAATATGTTTACATGTATGCATACCGGTGGATAGTCGCGAAGCAATATTTTCATGTGTATGCATACCGGTGGATAGTCGGGAAGCAATATGTTTAAGTATATGCATACCGGTGGATAGTCAGGAAGCGATATGTTTACGTGTATGCATACCGGTGGATAGTCAGGAAGCAATATGTTTAAGTATATGAATACCGGTGGATAGTCGGGAATCAATATGTTTACGTATATGCATACCGTTGGATAGTCGGGAAGCAATATGTTTACGTATATGCATACCGGTGGATAGTCGGGAAGCAATATGTTTAAGTATATGCATACCGGTGGATAGTCGGGAAGCAATATGTTTAAGTGTATGCATACCGGTGGATAGTCGGGAAGTGATATGTTTAAGTATATGCATAGCGGTGGATAGTCAGGAAGCGATATGTTTAAGTATATGCATACCGGTGGATAGTCAGGAAGCGATATTTTTACGTATATGTATACCGGTGGATAGTCGGAAAGCAATATGTTTACGTATATGCATACCGGTGGATAGTCGGGAAGCAATATGTTTACGTATATGCATACCGGTGGATAGTCGGGAAGCGATATGTTTAAGTATATGCATACCGGTGGATAGTCATGAAGCAATATGTTTCAGTATATGCATACCGGTGGATAGTCGGAAAGCAATATGTTTACGTATGTGCATACCGGTGGATAATAGGGAAGCAATATGTTTAAGTATATGCATACCGGTGGATAGTCGGGAAGCAATATGTTTAAGTATATGCATACCGGTGGATAGTCGGGAATCAATATGTTTATGTATATGCATACCGGTGGATAGTCGGGAAGCAATATATTTACGTATATGCATACCGGTGGATAGTCGGGAAGCAATATGTTTACGTATATGCATACCGGTGGATAGTCAGGAAGCGATATGTTTAAGTATATGCATACCAGTGGATTGTCGGGAAGCGATATGTTTAAGTGTATGCATACCGGTGGATAGTCGGGAAGCAATATGTTTACGTATATGCATACCGGTGGATAGTCGGGGAGCAATATGTTTACGTATATGCATACCGGTTGATAGTCGGGAAGCAATATGTTTAAGTATATGAATACCGGTGAATAGTCGGGAAGCAATATGTTTAAGTATATGCATACCGGTGGATAGTCGGGAAGCAATATGTTTAAGTATATGCATACCGGTTGATAGTTGGAAAGCAATATGTTTATGTATATGCATACCGGTGGATAGTCGGGAAGCAATATGTTTAAGTATATGCATACTGGTGGATAGTCGAGAAGCAATATGTTTAAGTATATGCATACCGGTGGATAGTCAGGAAGCGATATGTTTAAGTATGTGCATACCGGTGGATAGTCAGGAAGCGATATGTTTAAATATATGCATACCGGTGGATAGTCAGGAAGCAATATGTTTAAGTATATGCATACCGGTGGATAGTCGGGAAGCAATATGTTTAAGTATATGCATACCGGTGGATAGTCGAAAAGCGATATATGTACGTATATCCATACCAGTGGATAGTCGGGAAGCAATATATGTACGTATATCCATACCAGTGGATATCGGGAAGCGATATATTCACGTGTATCGATACCAGTGGATAGTCGGGAAGCGATATATTCACGTGTATGCATACCAGTGGATATCGGGAAGCGATATGTTTATGTATATCCATACCAGTGGATAGTCGGGAAGCAATATATGTACGTATATCCATACCAGTGGATATCGGGAAGCGATATATTCACTTGTATGCATACCGGTGGATAGTCGGAAAGTGATATATGTACGTATATCTATACCAGTGGATAGTCGGGAAGCGATATATTCACGTGTATGCATACCATTGGATAGTCGGGAAGCGATATGTTTACGTGTATGCATACCAGTGGATAGTCGGGAAGCGATATGTTTAAGTGTATGCATACCAGTGGATAGTCGGGAAGCGAATGTTTAAGTGTATGCATACCGTTGGATAGTCGGGAAGCAATATATTTACGTATATGCACACCGGTAGATAGTCGAGAAGCGATATGTTTAAGTATATGCGTACTGGTGATTAGTCGAGAAGCGATATGTTTACGTGTATGCTCACCAGTGGATAGTCGGGAAGCGATATGTGCGTTAAATGCTTGACAAATATTGTGATATATATCAAAAAGTTGACGAACTGTCGAATACCTGCGAGAAAGCCAGATAGATTTTTGTAAAAATAAGTTATTAATATGTAAATGGTTATAAATAAACTTATAAGCTGATCTCCTCCGGTTTGCATACACTTACACATATTGCTAACCAAACATCGATTAGTATCAGAACGGCGTAAGTTCCAACATATTTCTGTTGTATATAAAATGAAAAACGGAACAGTGCCTGAATACCTGGCACGTGACAACGGAGTAGTGTGTTAGAAATTTACCGGTGACTCCTATTTTGTGGATTTTGTGATGAAAATGTGGACTAAATAAATTACATAAAAGCTGATGAACCCGATTCTTTAACTGAAGACGTGTCATCCATGGATTTGCTGAGCCCATCCCCAAAACATGTCTGCTCCACCTCGCACGGAGGAACCTCGCATAGCTAAAACCTATAACGGCAATACGCTCAGAATTTCAGGGCTGGTTTAAAGATGAGATGAGATCGTTTATCACAGAAAGCGTGAGAGTGGTTCAAATCATTCGCTGTTGTTTGAGCCCCTCCTGTCAATATCGCCTCGACGAAGCTCCAGCTGTCAATATCGCCCCTAAATGGCGTTTCACTACAAAAGGGACGCAACACATATATACTGCGATTGTTGTGAAAGGCCATTTATAACAGATTAAGGGAAGGATGTTTTGTATTGTAATCGTTTATTAGTTGAAGCACATGTTGATATTGAAAAAACACATGCTATTGTGTTAGAGTTATAAAATAGTTTAGATGTATATGTTTCTTATATTTTGCCACTATCTACTCGCAATTTCATTTATTATGTGCAGCCTGTTTACGAATAACCGATTACCACGTGTAGAGCTCTCCCTACACACGGACCTATGGCTTTACACACCTACTTCGGAGGATGGCATACTTTTAGAGTAGGCTTATCTTACCCGAGGAAATCGAACCTGTGACGTCTGGGACGAGAGGCAAGTATAACCAAGTATGCTAACCACTCATCCACCACAACAATATGACTGGAAGAAATTGTTATTTTCAATACACAGGTTGAAGGAAATAAAAACATATAAAAAAATGAAAAACTGTACACCAAAAACAATCCTACCCAAAATTCGTACCCCATTACCATGTAAGAGACCATAGTGGTCTCTTACATGGGGTAGGATTGCTTTTGACTATGGTCTCTTACATGGTGTATGCTTGTTTTTGACTATGGTCTCTTACACGGCGTAGGAATGTTTTTGACTATGGTCTCTTACATGGGGTAGGATTGTTTCTGGTGTACACTTTTTCATTTATTTGATATGCTCTGATGTTGTATACATGTCTACTACGGTCTCTTACATGAGGTAGGAATTTTGGGTAGGATTAATTTTGGTGTACAGTTTTACAATTATTTGATATGTTTTGATATTTGTATACAATTCTAGACAAAAACAACCAGATTTTTTAAGATCTTTTTTTTTTAAAGATTTTTTAGGTCCAAACGCGTTCCTTCAACCTTTGTTTCAATACCGTTCTTCTAGTTACAATTGATGTCGTTTTCTAAGGTGGATATAATATATCGGCATGGAATGTCTTCGATTCCTAGCACACATTCTCTAATTCACAAAATGCGTAGTATACATCTGTCATGATGCTATGCATAACTTTCACGCAATAACTTTCACGCATAGTGCCGTAACCAGACATAAACTGACACCGAGGCAAATACATATATGGGGTGAGAAGTGGGTCGGGGGAGGGCAAGGGCGGATCCGGGGGGTAGGGGCGCACTGGCTAAAATCTGAAAAGTAGTAATTATATATATATATATATTAAGCTTTTGTTGGTTGGGTGGTAGTCGGATGGGTCTTGGGGCGGGTTCCATGCGGGCACCGGGAGCACCCCACCTAAAATCTGAAAAGTATGTATTTTGATTGTTCTTTGGTTGTTAGTTAGGCAGGGGTTTAGGGGGCATGGGCGGATCCAGTTTGCATAAATCCATAAAATAAAGTCTTCTTACCTTAGAAAAAATCTGGGGAGCATGCATCCTCCTCAGGAGCGGATAAAGGATTTGACATTGGGAGTGGGGCACAAGTTTAAAAAAACAAGTAATAACCAGAACACACGCACGCAAGTACGCACACACGCACGCACGCACACGTTGTTTCCAGTTAAGGGAGTGATGCGCAACTTTAAAAAACACTCTTTACAACCAACCCCCAACCACTGCCCCCTTTCCAAAAAAAACACAAACAAACAACAACAACTCAACAACAAAAAGCCCAAAACACAAAACAACAACTATTTTTGTCACATAATGCGTACAAGTCACATATTGCGTATTGAGTTTAGACGCATTGTATGAATAATCACATTCACTTCCTGTTAGTATGTGCAATAATTAGGAAGTAGTAACGGCTTAGGAAATAAACAGTAGGCGAATGTGAGAATACATACAGGGGAGAAGACACCGTCACATACAGAGGGGTAGGACCCCCCCCCCCCCCCCACACACACACACACACACACACCCCACACACACACATTCATATTCATTTTTTAACAAGGTCTTTATCAAGAAACCGCGTATGCAAACGTGGAAACGTGGATCCATCGTAAATGGAGTGTCTATTATATAATTTGCAGCAATTCGGCAGTTTTGCAGTTAAGAAAGTTCTAGGCCCAATCTTCATATTTTATCTTGATGTAAATGGAGGATGAGCCTGGCACGTTCGTTTCTGTTAGGGCCATATAACCTTTCATGTGTTGTTGCACCTTAAAACACAATTCAATTCAATTAACTTTTTTTAAACAGTAGTCGAATGTGAGTATGCATACAGGAGAGAAGCCATATAAGCTACATGCATGAAGATATAAGGCGATGTGAGAGATCTTTATATTGTCCTTTAATTTTCCGAATAGGCCTAGTTGCTCATTTTAGCAAAGTAGAAGTTACTAGTGCCTAATTAACTGCTTTACCAGCCGCAATTACGCATTAATCGTGTATATGAATGTGTATGCTCTTTTTGACGTATGTTAAGCTAAATCATATTTCCTAAGCAGTTAATACTTCCTAATTAGAAGTAGAAGTTACTAGTGCCTAGGAATTAACTGCGATATTAGCCGATACATATGAGTATACAGGAGAAATACCATATTATATCATTTAACGAAAGAAAAACTTAATATATGTGACTTATTTGGATTTTATCCTGCATGAATACACACATTCGCCTACTGTTTAAAATAATTACACTTAAAGGGTGTTAGAGACATCTCTCACATCGCCTAGACATTACCACTTATTATTTTTAAAAACAAAACTGTCCTTTAGCTTAATTATCACCTCTTCCTTCTATAATGTACCAGTCGGTTTATTTGCAAGAATATGATTTATTAATTACATGTGAATTGATGAATTCTATTGGTATATTCTGTGTTACCTTATCAAACCATGTACACATGCATAAGGAATCTGCATATAATCTAAAAACAATGTTCCTGTGGTGTGTGGGGGTTGCGGGGAGGGACATACTCTACCCACCCCTTTCAGATTAGGGGGAGAGGTGCTGTCCCCGCTGTTCCTAATTATTGATACTGCACACGATCAAGTCTAATTATCATGGCAGCGTCGTTTCCGAGGAAAGCTCTACGGGCCTTTTGCCTCATTAACACAGAAATGCAAAGAGATATGTCATGAGCATATATATGGTATGGCTCTTCCTGTACATGGGACTGGTCTACGTCTTAACATTTCCTTCGAAGGATGGCATAAGATTCACAGTACCTTGCCCGAATAATGAAAGGTCATTCGCCCAAAACCCTCACTTGGAAAAAAAACATTGATTGCAAATGGTAGAGTAAGCGAAATGACAAGTGTACGTACAAACTGGTGAGAAACCATTTAAGATACAATATCAGGGTTTATGAATATATCGTCCCTTTCGCGTATCAATAAATTCACCTAAGCAGTTTATTATGTCCCTCAGGACTATACTGACTCTAGCTGTGTTGATATTGTCCTTGAGGACAGTACCGAACCCAGAGAAGCTGGTACGTGATATTTTCACAGAGATTAGTATTGACTGTATCCGTTTATTGTTTCGCTGAGGACAGTACTGACACACGATTTTAAACAACCTTATTACATTAAAACAGACCATTTTTAAAAATAAAAACGTCCTTTAGTTTAAATACCACCCATTTACTCTGTCATTATAAAGTACCAGTAGCTTTATATGCAAGAACATGATGTCTTAGTACAATGTGACTTGATTAATACTTTTGGTATATTCTAGCAGCGAGAATCGTAGCTCTTATGGTGCGTACCTACAACAGAGTTACTATGATGACCTTTTAGAATAAGTAGGTATCAGGGTCGACCTTATCATGAAGACATCAAGCAATGCCGGCATAAACAGCCGCCATACAGCAATAAAGTAAACGTTAACAACCCAGCGTGCATGAGTAACACTCACAACAGAGAAGAATACCTCATCGATCTAGACATTTTCGTACGACTAATTCATGTTTATCAGGTAGACATTTCTGGAATTTTTACATTTCGACATATCTCGCGCTGACACGTATTCTGTATTTGGAAACTTAAACCCGAACACCGCTAACACAACGTTAACAGGCAAACGTCAGGTATGTGAATAGGTTGAGTTTCCAAATACGGAACAAGACGAGGTGCGGGGAATATACTCTGTCCACCGTCTCAGGTTAGGGGGAGTGGTGCTAGCCCACTGTTCTTTTTTAAACTACACACATTCATTTTTGATTATCTTGACAGCCTCGTTTCCGAGGCAGGCTTTGCTGGCATGTTGTCACTGATTAACACAGAATTTCAGCAAAATATGTAATGAGCATAATTATATAGGGTGTGGCCCTTCCTGTACATGGGCCTGGTCAACGGGTTAACATCCCCTTCGAAGGATGGCAGTTTCACAGTACATGTACCTTGCCCGAATAATGAACGGTCATTCATCAAAAGCACACACTTGGGGAAAAAACATCGCTTACAAACAGGTAGGGTAAACGAAAAGACAAGTATGCATACACACTGGTGAGAAACCGTTTAAGGATATGACTATAGTGTCCCTTTTGTGTTTCAAGGAAGTGACCTGAGGAATTTATTTTGTCCTTCAAGACTTTACTGACGCTAATTCTTGAAATTGTCCTTGAGAACAGTACAGAAGCGATGGAAGCTAGTAGGTGATATTTTTGCAGAGTTTAGTAGTACTGACTGTATTTGTTTTAGGACAGTACTAACGCTAGCTGTTGACATTGACCCTGATGACAGGACTAACTCTACCTGCTGATATTGACTTGTGGACATAACTAACTCTAGCTGTTGATAGTATCCCTATAAGACGCTGGCCGTTGATATTGTTCATGTGGATGTTAAAGACAATAGCTGTTGATAGTGTCCATATATACAGAACAAATGCTAGCTGTTACAGACTAGCTGTTGATATTGTAGTTCTAAAAAGCTAGCTCTTGATAGCGCCCCCGAGGACATTACTAACGATAATTGTTGGTATTGCACTTTAGGACAGTATTAACGCTGGCTGTTGATATTGCCACTGAGGACAATACCAACGCAGGCAGTTGATATTGACCTAGATGACAGTTTAAACGCTGGCTGTCGATATTGCCCCTTAGGAAAGTACTAACGCTAGCTGCTGATATTGCCCCTGAGGACGGTACTTACAGTAGCAGTTGATATTGCCCCTGGAAAGCAGTACTAACGTTATCTGTTGATATTGGCCCCGAAGACAGTATTAACGCTACCTGTTGATATTTCCCTTTAGAAGAGTAATAAATGTGGCTATCTGGACAGTGCTAAAGCTAGCTGTTGATATTCTCCACGAGGACAAAACTAACGCTAGCTGTTGATATTTCCCCTGGGGACAGTACTAGCGCTAGCTGTGGATATAGCCCATTATGACAGTCCTAACCCTACCTGTTGATATTGCTCATGAGCACATTACTAACTCTGGCTATTCATTTTGACACTGTGGACAATACTAACGCTGGCTGTTTATATTGCCCCTTAGGCCAGTACTAACATTGACTGTTGATATTGCCCCTGAGGACAGTACTTACGCTGGTTGTTGATATTGCCCATTAGGACTGTACTAACGCTGGTTGTTGATATTGCCCCTTTGGACAGTACTAACGTTAGCTGTTGATATTGCCCCTGAGAACAGTACTAACGATAGCTGTTGATTTTGACCCTATGGACGGTACTCACACTGGATATTGATATTACCCATTAGGACAGTACTAACGCTGGCTGTTGATATTGCCCTTAAGAACAGTACTAACATTGGCTTTTTTTTATACTTCCCCTAAGGACATTAATAACGCTGACTCTTACTAGTGGCCATGATGACAGTACTAACTCTGGCTGTTGATATTGTCAATAAGGAATATACTAACGATATACATTGAGATATCCCCTGAAGGCAGTACTAACGCTAGATGTCGATATTCCCCTTAGGACAATACTAACGCTCACTACGAATATTGCCCCTGAGGACAGTATTAACACTGGCTGTTGATATTGCCAATGACGGCAGTACTAACGCTGACTGTTGATATTGCCTCGGAGGACAGTAATACCATTAGCTGTTGATATTGTATTTGAGGACAGAACTAATGTTATCTGTTGATGTTGCCTCTGAAGACAGTACTAACGCTGGCTGTTCATAGTATCTCTGTGATGGTTAAAACAAAGGCTGATGCTAGTGCACATGTGGATGTTAAAGACACTAGCTGTTTGTTTCCATATGGACAGTATATATGCTAGCTGTTGATACCTGTGCATGTTACTGACTAGCTGTTAATATTGCACCTGAGGATAATTCGAACGCTAGCGTTTGATAGTGCCCCTGAGGACATTATTACCGCTAGCTGTTGATATTGCACCTTATGACAGTACTAACACTAGCTGTTGATATTGTCACTGAGGACAGTACTTACGTTAGTTGTTGTTATTGCACTTTAGGACAGAACTAACGCTGGCTGTTGATATTGCCACTGAGGACCATACTAACGCAGGCTGTTGATATTGCCCGTTAGGACAGTACTAACTATAGCTGTTTATATTGCCCCTGAGGACAGTACTAACGCTAGATGTTGATATTGCTCCTGGGGAAAGTTCTAGCTCTAGCTATGGATATAGCCCATTAGGACAGTCTTAACGTTATCTGTTGATATTGCTCTTGAGAACGTTACTAACTCTGGCTATTCATTTTGACCCTGTGGACAGTATTAACGCTGGCTGTTGATATTTCCCCTGAGTGCAGTACTAACACTGACTGTTGATATGGTCCGCTAGGACAGTGCTAACGTTGGCTGTTGATATTACCCCTAAGGACAGTACTAACGTTGGCTGTTGATATTGCCCATGTGGATAGTACTTACGCTGGCTGTTGATATTGTCTCTGAGGACAGTACTATTGTTACCCGTTGATGTTGTCTCGGAGGACAGTACTAACGCTGGCTGTTGATAGTATTCATATGGATGTTAAAACGCTAGCTGTTGATAGTTCTCATGTTGATGTTACAGACACTAACTTTTGATAGTGTCCATATGAACAGAAAATATGCTAGGTGTTGATACGCGTGCATGTTACTGACTAGCTGTTGATATTGCACCTGAGGATATTTCTCTAACGCCAGAGTTTGATAATGTCCCTGAGGACATTACTGACGTTAGCTGTTGATATTGCACCTTAGAACAGTACTAACGCTAACTGTTGATATTGCACTTTAGGACAGTACTAACGTTAGCTGTTGATGTTGCCACTGAGGACAATACTAACGCAGGCTGTGGATATTGTCCTTGAGGACAATACACATGCTGGCTGTCGATATTGTCCCTTAGAACAGTACTAACACTAGCTGTTTATATGGCCCCAGAGGACAGTACTTACGCCAGCTGATATTGCCCTTTAGTATAGTACTAAAAGGAAGTATAAACGTAGCTGTTGATATTGCCCCTTAGATCAGAATTACCGTTAGATGTTGATATGGCCCCTGGTGACAGTACTAACGCTAGCTGTTGACATTACCCATTAGGACATTACTAACGCCAGCTGTTGATATTGCCCCTAAGGACAGTACTAATCCTAGCTGTTGATATTGCCCCTTATAACAGTAATAACGCTAGCTGTTGATATGGCCCCTGAGGACTGTACTAATTCTAGCTGTTTATATTGCCTCTTAGGACATTACTAAGCTGTTGATATGGCCCCAGAGGACAGTACTAATTCCAGATGTTTATATTGCCCCTTAGGACATTAATAAGCTGTTGATATTGCCCCTGAGGACAGTACTAAACGTAGCTGTTGATATTGCCCCTAAGAAAAGTAATAACGCTAGCTGTTGATTTGGCCCCTGAAGACAGTACTAAAACTAGCTGTTGATATGGCCCCAGAGGACAGTACTAACACCAGCTGTTGATATTGCCCTTTAAGATATATCTAACGCTAGCTGTTGATATTGCCCCTGAGGACAGTACTAAACCTAGATGTTGATATGACCCCTGAGGACAGTACTGACATCAGCTGTTGATATTGCCCCTTAAGATAGTACTAACGCTAGCTGTTGATATTGCCCCTGAGGACAGTACTAAACCTAGCTGTTGATATGGCCCCTGAGGACAGTACTAACACCAACTGTTAATATTGACCCTTATTGCTAACTGTTGATATTTCCCCTAAGGACAGTTCTAAAACTAGCTGTTGATTTGGCCCCTGAAGACAGTACTAAAACTAGCTGTTGATATGGCCCCAGAGGACAGTACTAACACCAGCTGTTGATATTGCCCTTTAAGATATATCTAACGCTAGCTGTTGATATTGCCCCTGAGGACAGTACTAAACCTAGATGTTGATATGACCCCTGAGGATAGTACTGACATCAGCTGTTGATATTGCCCCTTAATATAGTACTAACGCTAGCTGTTGATATTGCCCCTGAGGACAGTACTAAACCTAGCTGTTGATATGGCCCCTGAGGACAGTACTAACACCAACTGTTAATATTGACCCTTATTGCTAACTGTTGATATTTCCCCTAAGGACAGTACTAAAACTAGCTGCTGATATGGCCCCAGAGGACAGTAATAACGCCAGCTGTTGATATTGACCCATAGGACAGTACTATCGCTAGCTGCTGATATTGTCCCTAAGGACAGTCCTAAACGCAGCCGTTGATATTGCTCCTTAGAACAGTAATAACGCTAGCTGTTGATATGGCCGCTGAGGATAGTACTAATTCTAGCTGTTGATATTGCCCCTTAGGACAGTGATAACGCTAGCTGTTGATATGAACCGTGAGGACAGTATTATCGCTAGCTGTTGATATTGCCCCTAGGGACAGTATTAACACCATCTGTTGATATTGCCCCTTAATATAGTACTAACCCTAGCTGTTGATATTGCCCCTGAGGACAGTAATAAACCTAGCTGCTGATATGGTCCCTGAGGAAAGTACTAACGCCAGCTGTTGATATTGGCCCTTAGGACAGTACTATCGCTAGCTGTTGATATTGCCCCTAGGGACAGTACTAAAACTCAGTAGGGTTCAAATGGAAAGCGTCGGCGCCATAGCGCAAGCTGTATGTGATGCTGTTACGCAAGCATTGAGCGATAGGGTTTCGAACCTTGAAAATGAAAAGGCCGCGCTAAGAAATGAAGTGACCAAGCTCTCCCTTCAAGTAGGGAACCTAGAGGCAGCTTGCGACGCTTCTGAGCAATACTCGCGACGGAACTGCCTACGTATTTCCGGTGTCACGGAAGCTGATGATGAAAACACGGACGAAATAGTTCTGGAAATTGGCCGGGAAAGTGATGCTGATATGCATATCACCGACATCGACAGAAGCCATCGCATAGGTAAAACGCAAGATAACAAACCAAAAGACATAATTGTTAAATTATCAACCTTTCGCGCACGAGACAAATTCATCAATGCAAGGAAGAACCTAAAGCTCTTTTTAATTTTAAACGTGTCTTTATAAATGAGGACTTGAATTCAAAAGGGTTAAACCATATCCAGTGCCAGGAAACTTGTGAAGGACGGGAATTTCAACAGTCCTGGTCTGTGGATGGTCGTTTATTCATCAAAGATAATAACGACGTGCGTCATCATATGGATAAGTACTAAATGTTATGATAAATACTGCTTTATATTATTAAATATAAAGACGACAATGATGGAATTATTTACAAAGATAATTATATATTGTGTAGAATGTGACAAATCACGTTAAAGGAATTTTACTGAACTCATATAAAGACAAAGACGTTAATGATGGAATTATTTACAAAGCTAATTATAGATTGTGTAGAATGTGACAAATCACTTTAAAGGAATTTTACTGAACTCATATAAAGACAAAGATGATAATAATGGAATTATTTACAAAGATAATTATAGATTGTGTAGAATGTTACAAATCACGTTAAAGGAATTTTACTGAACTAATAAAAAGACAAAGACGTTAATGGTGATAATGATGATTTAATGATTATTAATTCATAATAAGTCCATACATGTTTCGACGTATACGTAACTGTTATGTTGAACTATATTTTAATATTCTAGTCAATGAATTTGATGATGGTAATGGTTATCATCGTCATCGTCGCCTGACGATGGTGCCGATGATAGTCGTTATATATGATGAAACCACGTATACTTACCTGTCTCGACATATACGCATCTGTTCCGTTGGTCTACTTGTTAGTATGCTTGTCGATGACGATGATGATGGTAATGGTTATCATCGTCTCCTGACGATGATGTTGATGATAGTCGTATATTTTAGATGATGAAGTTGCCATTAAATACCATATATACTTACCTGTCTCGACATATATGCACTTGTTCCGCTGCACTATTTGCTAATATACTTGTCGATGACGATGATGATTGTAGCGGTTATCATCGACATCGTTGCCTGGCGATGATGTCGATGATAGTCGTCTATATTAGATGATGAAGTTGGCATTATATACCATATTTACTTACTTGTCTCGACAAATAATCACTTGTTCCGCTGGACTAGTTGTTGATATGCTTGTCGATGACGATGATGTTGGTAATCGTCATCATCGTCATCATCGCATGGCGATGGTGTCGATAATAGTCGTCTATACTTATAGTCGTCTATATCTGAGGATGAAGTTGCCAATGCTATGATCATAATGAACTTAAAACTCCTGTCATTGTCAGTGACAACTGACCAATATAAGGTATGTGTAAGAACATGTATGTCTGTATGTGTGTATGTGTATACATGTATATGTAGTAACTCTGTATGGTGTATGTATATGTTTATGTACACAGGCTAAATTATTTCAGTGTTGCCGACAATGCGATGTTATGTTGAAACATTGTTGTCTCTGCCACTTGTTTTGTCGTATACATCTTGCAGTCCGGCTTGTCGTACAAATATCATATTTGACTTTTCCCGTTTAACGTTTAAAAACATGCTCGATTATGATAGCAGTTGTACGGTGGCATAGAGGTGACATGTGTATGTTTTTATTTATCTCGTGCGCACGAGATACTAAGTCGTGCTCACGAGATACTAAGTCGTGCGCACGAGATAACTAAGTCGTGAGCACGACTTACTAACTCGTGCGCACGAGATACTAAGTCGTGCTCACGAGATACTAAGTCGTGAGCACGAGATACTAAGTCGTGCGCACGAGATACTAAGTCGTGCGCACGAGATATCTAAGTCGTGAGCACGACTTACTAACTCGTGCGCACGAGATACTAAGTCGTGCTCACGAGATGCTAAGTCGTGAGCACGAGATACTAAGTCGTGCTCACGAGATACTAAGTCGGGAGCACGAGATACTAAGGCGTGCGCACGAGTTAGTAAGTCGTGCTCTCGAGTTACTAAGTCGTGAGCACGAGTTACTAAGTCGTGCGCACGAGTTACTATGTCGTGCCCACGAGATACTAAGTCGTGAGCACGAGATAATTAAGTCGTGAGCACGACATAATAAGCCAGTCAGAATCCACTTTACATACATGGATGCTGTTTGAAAATGGCTGATAGCAGAGACGATTTTATTGTATTATACTTTAATGCAGGGTTAACGTATGAAGAAATTCGGTTCCTTTTACGCGACCAGCATGATATAATCATATCACTCAGACATTTACATAGACTGTTACGCGGATTGATGTTGCGACGAAGAATATATAGTGACTCTCGTACTGTGGTTGACTTTATTAGCAACGAACTTGAACATTCTGGACCGCTCCATGGATACCGAGTCATGCGTCAACGTTGCATAGCCAATGGTTTATGCGACCCTCGGGGTAAGTTCAACCTGACAAAGTAAAGCAAACACACCCGCCCTTACAAAACGTATACTGAAATTGATATTAGCTTCTGATACGAGTATGTACTTACACCACCCACAAGAATGCCTTTGATTACTTCATACAGTGGTAGTGGTGGTAGTTGTAGTGGTAGTAGTAGTGGTGGTGGTTTTTACGGTGGCCGGTTCGTTCAGGTGAGCATCCGGAGAACGTATACATGTCATTTGAAATCAAACAAAAAGTGTATATTTTTATGTCCCCAAAAATGTGGGGGCATATAGATTTGCTCTTGTCTGTCCGTACGTCCTTCCGTCCGTACGTACGTACGTTCCTCCGTCCGTCCGTCCGTCCGTACGCCCCGAAAATGTTGTGTCGCGCGCTGCACCTTTATTATTCGATCTACAGTCACCAAAATTCACACAAATGTTTATTGGGATGAGTTGTTGTGCACCTGGGTTTTAATTTTTATATGGCACCAGTAACACCAGAGTTATGGCCCTTGACAGTCAAAATTAAGGCATTTTATATGGCAAATTTGTGGCACGCGCTGCTCCTTTACTAATTGGCATACAGTCACCAAACTTCACATAATTATTTATTTGGATGAGTTGTTGTTCACCTGGGTTTTAATTTTTATATGGCACCAGTAACACCAGAGTTATGGCCCTTGACATAGTCAAAATTAAGGCATTTTATATGGCAAATTTGTGGCACGCACTGCTCCTTTACTAATTGGCATACAGTCACCAAACTTCACATAATTGTTTATTTGGATGAGTTGTTGTGCACCTGGGTTTTAATTTTTATATCGCACCAGTAACACCAGAGTTATGGTTCTTGACATAGTCAAATTTCTCTGTTTCTGACAAGGCGGTATTGGGGACATCGGTGTCTAGTTATTCTAAGATCCGTGATTTTATTTTTATTTTTATAACAGGGATACAAAAATCTAGTGTAGGATTTTTTTTTCAAAATGTATATCCAGAAACCTTAATGTTCTAATTTTCTCATAGTAATTGGATTGGTATTATTTATTAACAGGTGTGGAAGCGCGGACTGCTAGAAGATTTCAACGACGGACTTATTTTGCAGCTGGACCAAACTTTATTTGGCATCTCGACGGATACGACAAACTGAAACCTTACGGACTGTGCATACATGGATGTATCTGTGGGTTTTCTAGGAAAGTTATATGGCTAAATGTATACCATACAAACAACAATCCAAGAATTGTCGCTGGGTATTTGCTGGAAGTGTTAAATGAGTACGGTGGCACTCCTAGGATAATTCGAGGGGATTTTGGAACAGAGAATGTAGTAGTGAGACAAATACAAAGGCATTTGAGGGCTGATGAAAATGCTTACATCTCAGGCTCAAACACACTTAATCAGCGGATTGAGAGCTGGTGGGGCTACCTTCGACGCCAACATATTGAGTATTGGATGGACACATTCAAAACCCTCCAAAATGCAGGAGACTTTTGAGGGAGCGACTCAGACAAGAGCCTTGTGCAATTTTGCTTCATGGCTTTACTACAAGTAAATATAATCTTTTCAATTCTAGAATGTATTTTATGGCCACGTGTATAAGAAGCAAGAAAACTACACTGTTCAATAAGCATTTGTCATGTTTCTGGTTCTTTTAAAATGCTTTTATAATAATTTGATTTTTCATAATCAATTCAAATGTTTCATTTACTATTTTCTATTTGACAACTGTACAAACTATACCAATTCAGGCAAGTGCGCCTGAACCAATATTTTTTTACGGTAATCCATCCATCATTGGCCCGAGTATTCAAGGGAGATAATAGTGTTGTGAGTCCTCCATGACGTTCGGCTTGAGTCGTGGATGTCCGTGGCATACGGACGTTTTCCGATGTAAGGCGGGAAAACACGATATAATGATGGATGGATTATCCTCAATGAAAAAGGGACAGTTTCAAACGTTTAACTTAAATGTTGAGTAGATATCTGACAAACACTATATTAATTATCACAGTCCATTTAATAAAAGCAGATTCATGAATTAGCTTAAAATATGGTTTAATTGATAGACGTAAAAAGTGCGAACCATCAAACACCACAACGTCATATGTAGGCCGTAAAAACGTGTGTTTCAATTTTGCGTCTCTCATGCTCATTTTCTCACATATTCTGTGCATGAAATGATGCGTGCGTGCGGATGTGTGTGAGCGTGTGTTTGTTTGTTTGCTCATAACCTGGATACCTTTTAAATTATGGTCAATATATGTGTTTGTTTGTCTGGATTTGACGCCGTTTTCAACACTGTTTAGGTCATATGGCGGTCAGACCACCTAGCCAGTGTTCCTGTGTTTACCAGTACTAGCCACTCTCTAGCGACAATGATCAATATATATGTTCGCACTGCGAAGGTTGACGTAATAGTGATCTTAATACCATCTTAATAACTTTTTTCTTCCAATACAAACGCGCTAAAATATTTAAGAACACTTTTCTCCCAAACTCTCGTCTCGCGGTCCACGTGTATTATTATGTAGCACTTTGTTTCAGACCGAGCTTTCATTGGCAGCAACAATGTGGAACAACCATTCAATCAGAAGGTCAAGAAACCAGCACGTTCCATTTGGTCAACCAAACAGGATGTACAGTTTTCCTAGACTGTGGAACACTACAGTCTATTTGTGGCCTGTATCAAGGGATGACATAGATGCTTGTCGTGGTCGAGTCCAGTTTCGTTCGACAGTATGCTGCGCACCTGATATGTATAACGTGTGTATAGACGTTATGGCGGAAGACAGCCTTCTTCCACCAAACACAGTTAATGAAGCTGTTAGGCTCTTTCAACAACATTTGAGGAGACGCATACATGTCATTCACATATAAATGAATCATAAATATGTGGGAAAATAAAATGTCATTAAAAAATGACGACTTTTGATAATAGCGTGACAAAAGAAGAAATTGCTCATAATGAGCAATTTCTCCTTTTGTCACAATGTTTTCATCTTTAATTAAATATTAAAACAGTTATTCATAGTGTTTTTTGTTATTTTACCTAGATGTTTTCAAAGTCGTCTGCTGCAGATTTCTTGTATTATGGAAAGGGTTAAATGTGAGTTTTGCCTTGTGTTTCAGACTTCTGGAAGAGACTCACAACAAAGTGGTGGGATTGATGTGAACAGAGAACAAAACACTGGAAATAAGAAGTGTTGTTAATTAGGAGTCCATTTTAACCAACTCTAATTAACCGTTCATCGATGTAGTTTTTTTCTGTCCGCTTCTTGTGATTGTGTGAGCATAACGCGAGGCCACCTTGTGGAGAGTTGTTCTAAACCAATCCCAGGGCTCCAGATAAAGGGGGTCAAATGTTATTGTTTCGATATAAAATCTCCCATAATTCTCGAGACGATTCTAATGAGTACCAACAACATAGGGTTTGGATGAGTAATAAAGAATATACAATGAGAAAAACTCGAATTATCTGGAGCTCTGCTTGAATCCTCTAGTCTGCTATCAGCTTACAGCTTGTTTTAACTAAGTGTTGATATGGAAACAGAGCTGGTGTTATAGAGACTACCAAACAACATATTTATCTCTGTTTAGGGCACACTTTGAAAAATTGACTTGAATTGCGTCAAGCAAAATGGGGTCTTAATGCATCTGCGTAAAGTGTCGTCCCGGATCAGCCTGTGCAGTCCACACAGGCTAATCCGGGACTAATCCGGGACGGCACTTTCCGCTTCCAATGGATTTACACTTGGAGTAAAGCTTCTTGAAACAGAAATTCACTCAAAAGCGGAAAGTGTTGTATACTAAAGCTACTTTCCACAATGCCAAAATATTTCTGTTTCATGGACTACCCTATATCTCAATACCCCGGAGTCAGTAAGCGTGAGTCTGAATCATCTTGTATGTTCTGTGAAGCCCATACAGGCTGATCCAGGTTTATACTTTACGCTGATGCCTTATTGTTGTTTTCAACTTATGAAATAAATCTAGTTTTACTGTTTTGTTTATGAAGCTAGGTAATAATTTAGCCATTACCACATATCCATTTATGCCTCTGCAGCAGAAAACTCTTTAAAATATTGTGAGACAAAAACATTTGTATGTTATGAGCAACGGCTCCATTAACCACAAGGTTTTCAAAACCATCCAAACATGCAGATTTTCTTAACATGAGTCTTTACCGTTTCCCAGATGCAAACAAAAATTTAACATGTCTGCAGTAGATGACTTTATAAAACATGGGGAAAGGAGAATTTGCTTGTAACAAGCAATTTCTCCATTTCCCACCTTGTTTTATAATCACTAACCATTCTTACAATTGAAATTTTGTTTGTTAGGATTTCATAATCTTTTCTTGAGATACTTTCAATTTTGAAGACCCTGTAAATGACATATGAAGGAATATGATAACCCTTTACTCCATGAATACGCATTTTAACGCATCTGCAGCAGACGACTTCAGAAAACATTGTGACAAAAGAAGAAATTGCTCGTAACGAGCAATTTCTCCTTTTGTCACAATGTTTTCTACTCTATCTCAAAATGAAATTTGGCGTAATTTACTATTATCGTCTGCTGATGATTTCAATTTGCACCCGTTACAAAATTCCGTATGGGGTAATGGGTTAAATTATGTGGTAATGGGTTAAATTATGTGGTAATGGGTTAAGTTTTCCTTCACTGGTGTCTATCAGCCTGTCCACTGCCGGCAAGAAACACAGATGTACTTGGAATATGCTTTTGCTCTTGCATATTGTAAATGTGTGGAAGATTTGGGAAAGAGAAGCAAATGCTAGTTAAAATGAGTTGCTTCTTTTCCCACAAAATCATTCAAACTTGTTGTCTGTTTTCAGAGGAAAGATTTGGGCCAGTACTGAGTCTTGGAATATTGTCGATTAACTTAAGTCACCACTTTCTTAACCATTTCCCTAACATGTCATGTATAGCCTCTTTCAAATTGAAAGTCTCTCTTGAAAAAAAGTAGAAAATCTGGACAAATGAAAGTATAATAGTAGAATATTGAATAGAAAACATAGTGTGAACAGGAGAAATTGCTTTTTATAAGCAATTTCCCATTTTCCCACACTGTTTTCAGAAGTCGTTTGATACAGATATGTCAAAAGTTGCCTGTATCTGGGAAATGGTTAATTTGTTCATTTAACATGGTTCGCTTACAAGCTTTTGTGAATTGTTAAAACTGCTATATTGTCTAAATCCATGATTACTCTTAACCTCGCAACCGTATTCTCTGTGGCCGAGACTTCTTACAAGGCTGCCATTTTCCTCTCCCGTCACAATAACTGAGAATGGGAGCAGTTGGCTTTGTTGGAGAGCTCAGGGTTTTGGGGATCGTATTATGAATGATGCTGTAGTGCCCAGGTCACCCTTTCCATGAGCAGCAGACAACTTTTGGAAACATTCTGAGCAATTTCTTCTTTTGTCACAATATTTTCAACTTTATTTAAATAATTATCAATATATTTAATTTTGTCTACATGTTTTCGAAGTCGTCTGCTGCAGATTTCTTGCATGTTGGAAATGGTTTCTTCTACAGCAGATGTCTTGGAAACATTGTGGGAAAAGGATAAATTGTTTCCAACGATGTTTTTGATTCAGTCTCACAGTTAAACGTTCAGAGTTTGAGTCCTGCTTGCGCTGCTTGTGTCATGGGCACAGAGCACGGAGATTGTTACTGAGCATGCAGAATAAACTGTTTTATGACTACAAGATCAGCTCAAGTTGTTTGTAGAAAGCAATGTCTGCCTTGCAATCATGCTTTTTTCTGAAATCAAGTATGATGATCATTTTTGCACCATCCAAGATTTCCTTGTATATATTATATAATCCCTTTAATACAAAAGATGAATTATTTTCCCAATGAAATAGTGAATTTTTGTCGAGCCCGCTTGCTTTTAAAGTATTTTCTATTAACTGTTTGCAACTTCTGGACTGCCAAAATGAAACATTTAATAGAAAAGACTTGACATTCTTAATAAATATTTTAGAGGGAAGAAAGCATAGTGGTAAAACTAGAAATTGTTCAATATTAACCCTTTTCCTGATATGCCATTTTTAGACTCTTCCAAATTGAAAATGTCTGAAGAAAATAAATCAATACTGGAACAAATGAGAGTTAAAATTTCTGACAGAGTAGAAAACATTGTGGGAAAGGGAGAAATTGCTCGTTATGAGTAATTTCTCCTTTTCCCACAATGTGTTTAAAAGGCATCTGCTGCAGACGCGTCAAAAGTCGTCTGTATAGGAAACGGTTAACAAGTTTTCCTTTTCCCAGAATGGTATTGCAGAGAAGTAGGAGATGCTTTTAATGAGGGAAAGGGTTTAGATGAGTAATTAAAGGGTATCAACATCTTTTACATTTGTCTAGTGTATTTTATTTTAAAATTTGGAGGAAATAATTTAACATCTAGATCTATGGAACTTAACAAATAAGCAGATGATTAAAATGACTAGTTCTGTCTAGCTTTTTTACATTTCAACAAACAACAAAATGTGTTTTTGAAACACTATGTCCCCGATTTCAGCTTTAACCACACGAAGTTCAATGTCATTTTCAAGGTCAAGGTGAAGGTCAATGTCACTTTGCATGATGCCATGTGAAACCCATTGACTAGTAGAATATGTATATGAATTATGGCGTATGTAGGTTAAATGGATCAGAAGTTACAATGATTTATCAAAATGAAGATTTCAATGTCATTTTCAAGGTCATGGTGAAGGTCAAGGTATTTTAGCATGCTGCCATGTGAACGCCATTGACTAATAGAATATGTATACCAAATGTGAAGCCTGTAGCTGAATGGATCAAAGGTTACAGGCAATGTTAAAGTTCAGGACAGACATGCAGATACGCAGATACAGCGCAGACGGACCAAAACCAATATGCCCCCGATCTATCGATACGGGGGCATAAAAATAGCGACAATCACTAACAATACAAGTACATTTGAGCTGCATCTTGCGAAAAGATGTATAAATGCCTTTGCGTAGAGTGTCGTCCCTGATCAGCCTGTGCAGTCCGCACAGGCTAATTTGGTACGACACTTTCCGCTTTCAGTATATATATATATATACTTAGAGTAGACCTTCTAGAAACAGAAAATCACCAACAGCCTACACGTTCATTCAGTCTGATCTGTATCTACACAGTAGCCAGTAGCTTCTCGGAAGGTTTGATACGTGATTAACACACACTGCAGATTCAGATCAAACTGCGTGAATGTTCATGTCATATAATTGAACTGCATCTTGGTAAAAAGGGTATTAGCGCCTCTGCGTAAAGTGTCGTCCCGGATTAGCCTGTGTGGACTGCACATGCTGATCCAGGACAATACTACGCAGATGCATGAAGACCCCTTTTCGCAAGATGCAGCTCATTTGTATTCAGATTCTTGCATAAGAAATGCCTTTTGGATCAATTATTTCTATGTCTATTAGGCGTATTCGACTGGCGACTTTCTGTTGAGCAACTTACTTTTCAGAGGTCCACCAGCGTTGAGTTTCGTACTCAACGGTGTGACGTCATACTACAAGTCGAACAAAAAATATGCTCAACGAAGCTGTCGTGCTCAACAAAAGGTCCCAGTCGAATTCGCCAAATGAAAAACTGAATGAAAACACCAGGCTGTGCATACTGTGGCTTATACAGTTAGGCCAGAGTTTTTTTTATTAATTTGTTTACGGGAACGCTGCTCCTAAATTTTGAAAACCCAAAATAAAAATAAAATTTGAAATCGCGATTTTTATTTTTTATTTTTTCCCCCTCAATTGCTGTCGATAATGTTTTAAAAGTATCCAGCCATTGTATTTCAGTACATCACATAGTACCTTCAACATTGCCATTTCGATCATGCATTATAATAAAAATTACCACTAAATATTTTGCCAATGCAAATATCCGAAGATCTGATGTTATTGTTCTACGCAAAGTAAGAATATGGACGATTCCGGAATTGCTCTGCGCAAAGTAAGAATTCTTAAAATGCGCAACGATTCCGGAATTGCGCAGGACTATTCCGGAATTGCGCAAGGGGTTAACTATATAAACCACGCATTAAAGTGTCTCTGCACAATTTGAGAATATTTTGCGCAAAGTAAGAATTTGTGTTATGATGTGTATTGGAAGATGCTAATTTTAAACCTACTTATATTTCATTTTAATATGCTTATTTTGCTTCACCCATCTGCGACGAACAGATAATTTACAGTTAAGTATCGCGTATGATTAACATAAACTTAATTATTTACAAAACAATTTGAAGTCCTTAACTTCAACAATACTTTCCAGGTTCCATAATATTTGGAAAGAAAATTCAATTGAACTATTTTTAATTATTTCAAACGAGGTTGCACGACAATGCACATTATTAAAAGCACATTATTTGCCCATTTAATTACGTTTCGCCTACACAGGCCGGGAGTATGGTTAAAGTTTCTGCTTATCAAAGAAAATTATGTAATACTACCTAATATGTCGAAATAATTAAGTAAGACGGTTCTATCTGTTGAATCGAAAATCACTCTTTCATTGGCTTTTCATGAAAAAAAAACAAGTTGGTATAGATATAATCAACGTGTTGCTGTCGTTTTAAAACGCGACTTTGACTTGCAACCTTATTTAGAAATCGATGAAGAGAAAATAATTATCGGCATATTTAGATTGTCTTCACACAATCTCGACATAGGAAGAGGAAACCAAGAAAATCATAGAAAGGAAAAAATAATGCAAACTTTAATATATGAATTTTATTGAAAACGCTCGTGCGTCCTTTTTATAAACCACTTATTGCTTGTGTGTACTTTTCATGCGTTAATCTGATAAAAAAAAATAGATTTAAGTGATAGTTTTAAACAAGTAATTTTTTTTTTCTTCAGTAAAACATGTTTTGAAATATGTTTTTATTGTGGAAATATCAGTTATAATTTAGGCCAGGCCTTCGTTTCCCAAATGTTCTCCAAGAAGCGAAAACGGTATGGGGTATGAAATAAACCGTAATTTCGGTTTAAAAGGCTTGTATATTGAACAATTAATTGAACTTCTTTCCGCTTTATTATTTTTGTGTTTTATTCTTTAGCGTTGTTATAGTTTAACATTATAATAATGAATAATAATAATTTGCAAATATGTAAAAAAAAAATCTCAACAAAAGAAGCTGAATACACCGCGAACTAAAAAAAAATAGCATTTCCATAGATCTACATACACCTGTGTTGAACCGTAAATTTCATAGAAACGAATTCTTCACACGTGTGAGGAATTCGTGCAAATTATTCACACTTTTGTTACAAATACGGCCGTCAATATCACTAATCGAAAATGTGACATATACGTTTGGCTTTTTTTTTACTTTTTCGTACGAACGTGCCAGCTGACAGGATACAGTTTATCGCTTATATCATACAATTGGTATGCTAACAGTTTAGCGGCCACATTTTCCAAGCAATCTTGACCAACCTTGGACAAAACATATATGACCAAAAGATCTCGGCATATTTACGGACAGACAGATAACTTGCCAAAATCGATTACTTTAACTCGCAATATATAACTTATGCACCTGCCATTCGACGACGTTATGGCACATAAATGTATTACCCACTGTCCGTCCGTTCGTGCGCCTGTCCGTCCGAAATTTCATGTTGGCTCCATAACTTGCGCATAAGTATTCCTCATATAAAACAATGGTGCGCAGCGCGCAACGGCCCGGTGGCTATATTCGTGGTCAATGTCGCTGGGCGCTTAGAGGTCATACAGTTTGTATGGACATTCGTGTCCGCTCTGTATATTCCACATACACAAACCGATTTTCAAATTACTCATGACACATTTATTCCTCATAACACAAGCGTGCAACCGCCAGGAGGCTACCTTCAATGTCAAGGTCGCACTAAAGCAGGGGCACCCATGTAGTATGGACACATGTGTAGGTACTGAACCTTTAAGAAAGGGATTTACCTGTATTGATATTTTCATTTGTTTCGTTTACGGACAAACATGTAACCATTAAATATGGTAAACGTCGCGATTTTACCTTTACAACTGTTCTATGTTATTTTTGCATCAAACGCCAAGTTATTAAAACTCTCCCATTTAACGGACCAAATGATGTAAAGAATTATCGTATGAGAGAAAACCAAAAACGTACACCGTACAGCTGTACACAAGCCAAATTAATACATTGTTTGTTGCCGTTTAAACTGCTCACCATTAATGGGAATTCTATTCTATTCTGTTCTGTTCCATTCTCTGTTGTACATAATAAAAGATTGTTCTGTTCTGTTCTGTCGTGTTGTGTTGTGCTTCACCTATTTTTCTAATACTGTTATATTTTCGCCGATCTGTATGTACATGTGACGTTTTCGTCTAAACAATCATTTATTGCATTTTTTTCGTGCTGTTTTAACATGTGAAAAATACGTTTTTGCTCTACTAGGGGTAGAGATGCCAAACGTAAATTTCACAAATATTTTGTGAAATATCCGCACGTATTCTTCACATGTGTGAAGAATTCGCACGAATTCCTCACACGTGTGAAGAATTCGTTTCTGTGAAATTTACGGTTCAACACACCTGTATATCCATGGCATTTCCAACTATAAATTTAATATTTCGAAATACGCATATATTGTCGTCATGAAAAAAACACACAACTTCTAATATGATAAAATTTATTTAACATTTCTTCTAGCTAGTCACCGATGTTAGTATACGTCAATAAATTATGGCGAAATAATTATATTTAATTTAAACATATTTCATTTCATTTTTTATTTCCTTTATTGTGATTGGCTAATTAAATAAAAGGGCGTATCTCATTGCATTTAAATAATATGATTGACCAACATGTCTCAGGGCCACAAGATATACTCCTGTTAGTCCCAATCTGTTAATATTACATCATACAGTATAATCATCAAATAAATTTAACCTACGTTTCTCCCTACCTCTCCCACTCTAATATGTTTTAGAATTATATTCTGTCCATATTCGATTAATAATCTATCACTGATGGGGAATAACTTAGACTCATCAATGGGTACAAACTTTGTATTTTGTATTATTAAAACTACAAATAGTTTACTACCTCCATTTGGAATAGACCTTTGTGAAGACGAACATCGGCCGTTAATCTGTTCCTAATTAATGGATACTTGAGACTAAGTAGTCTCGATCCACGGGATACTATATTTTTTAAATAACTTTAAACATCGGCATTTTGTAATGGACTAACGTCCGTCCTGCCCTATTTACAATGTAACAGGTTTTAATCATATTATCTTATGTTGGATTTTAGTATGGTAAATCGTTCCTTACGAACCCATGCTTGATTAACGACAGTTGCTCGACTTTTCTGTCTATTTAGTAACAATATATTGTATGTCCTCACCGGTCCCGCGGTGTGATTTTAATAATTAGCCGTTTTATATGATAATTAAGATATAAATTAAGATAATAGAAATTCCTGGCTGTCCGATTTATTTTTATATATGCTTTTCAGATTGGTTTTACATCGACAGCTGGGAAGATACTATTTTTAGTTTTGTCTGACGCACACATCGGGATAGGGGGGAAATATTATTAACATGCAAATCCTATGTATACTTCTGCCTCGTGCCCTCCCCAGTGTGGCCTCCACGTGGCTTTGGTGGAGGGACACACTCCATTTGACGTGCTTACTATCATAGACGCACGTTCATTTTGCTTTGTTTTATATTGAGAGATTTGGAGTGATGTCTTACTAATGCCCCTGTCACACTATAGCGCGTTTCCACTGCGTTGACACGGCGTTGTTTAATTTTCCAGAACGCCGTGAGATCGCAAGAAAAATCTGATATTTTTCGTGAAGATGGAGATCTCACGGCGTCCTCACAGGGACCAAGGCGTTGCTACGGAGCTCCCAGGGCGTTCTATCGCGTTCCTACGGAGTTCTTGTTGGCGATTGTCTGCGCTCTCACGGCGCTTCTACTGTGTGCACTGCGCTTTCACGGCGCTCACACTGCGCTGACGGCGTGTTGAAGACGTTCGTTTGCACTACCTATAATTCATTTATACTATTTTGTTCGTTTTTGTCATGCAAACGCCGATGGACGCGGTAGAAGCGCCTTGGGAGTGCAATGATCGCTGTGACAGCTCCGTACAGTCGTTGTAAGAGCGCAGTAAAATAAATAACACTCTGTATAAGCGCCGTAGACGCGCCGTATAAGCGCGGTAGAGACGCAGTGACATCTCAGAGAACGCCGTACAATCTCCGTGCAAGCGCCACCGACAACCACAGCGTTCGCACTGCGACCTCTGTGCGCGCCCGCGGAGCTCCTGTGGCGTTGTAGGAGACCTTACTGCGCTGCTATGGCGACCTTACGGCGACCCCACTGCGCTCTTATCAGAACGCCGAGCGACGGCGTTTGTTTTGTGCATGCTCAAAGTGCGCGCCGTCGCTTGGCGTTATATGCGATCCCAATGCGTCTACTGGCGATGCCACTGCGTTGCTGCGGCGATGCTTGCGATCGTACTGCGCGCACCTCGGCGTTCTGCATTTTTCTTGGACGCCGTGGGATCGCCGTGAGAACGCGGCCCTAGTGTGACAGGGGTTTAACAACACTGGGATATTTTATCGGATTTTAACAAAATATGCTTACATTTAAAGATGTCCATTCCCTTTGGAAGGGAGCACGAAGCAGATACAACATGGAGTATGTATATATGTACATATTAAGTTAGAATATTTTTTTAAAAAAAAAAAATAGTGACGCGCTGGCGTTGGAACATATTATTAATCCTCGATTTTAATTTAAAAAAATAGACCAACCTGAGCTTATTTTAAATACCTATGGGCAATTCATCTCCTTTATTATTTTAAATTTAATCACTTTCTGATTTTCGCGGCCAATCCTATCCGACTGACACAGTTGTCTGCCTGGTTTTTGCCATTATTGAAACAAATACTTCCCTACCACTTCCCCTTCAAACCATACTAACCACCTACTGAAAAGCTCGCCAAAAGGCCTAGTGCCATAGGGCGTGCAAAAACAAAAACTATTATTGACTGACAGGGCCACAAGTAATAGGAAGCGTGACGGAGCGGCGCGTCGAATCCTTCACACCTTTGAACAACATTACACACACACTCTCTTAACAGTGTGAAGTTTGTTTAATTTGGTCCATTATATACCAATCATATATAAATTGACAAAAGGACTGTGTTTTTTTTAAATTTCGATCACCAAATTAATGGTAATCCATTTATTCACCCCGTAATAGGTCGGGTCGGGGTGGGCTACCCTCTACAAACCGTACAGATATAGATGCAATATGCATAATATTTATTATATATAAACAGTTTTCAAAATATTTAGAAGAAAAAAATGCATATCTTGATTAGAAACTAAATAAATGGGGAGTTTTTTTATTATATTTCTTTACAATATTCAAAAGAATATTTAAAATACAATTTTGATGAAAGGGGCTCTCTGCAATCTGAGGGTCTTTCAAAAGAATTTTATTTACAAATACACCAGATTGCTGTGTGTCCCTTTAAATCTTGACATTTACAAAATTGTCAAAATATTTATTTTGTTACTTAAATACGCCTTCATTGATAATTGTAAAGAAATATTTTATTTTTTTCAAAACCCAGCATATATATATGGAATAAAGAATTGTTTAACGTAGATAAATACAATGCTAACATAATCAACTATGAGTGTTTCAGTTGACAAAAGGACTTGTATTTAACTATTATTACATTACATGGTCATGCATTAATTCCTTTAAGCGATGGGGAAGCTTATATTAGTCAGTTTTACCAGGGACTCATATATGTAATATAGACGGGTCCTGGTTTTACAATGTATATTTTCGACAATATAAACATACATAAAATATGTTTTACTGAAACAAAAATCGATAACCTGTTTAAAATTATAAGTTAAATGTTTTAATTTTACAATATGCAGGTTTTTAAACCGAAATTAAGGTTTTATTTCATACCCCGTGTTAGACGGGTTATGACAGTTAATTTCCGGCCACGTAATGATATTAATGTTGAATATAATTATGTTATGTTATACGATATTGCAATATTTCGAAATATATTTAAACATATTTAACATATTTAGTACACTACGATTATTGTTTCATACGAAAGCTACATTTTTTATGTAATGTTAGTGCTAACACTTAGAACACAGTATAATCAGCCCATTTTCACGTTATTTTCTAAATTACTATTTCACTTCTTCATCTTTCGTCGATTTTTGTGCAAGTATAACCTATTTATCTGTCGAAATGCCATGAAACACCGTTCGTTCGTTCGAACGTTCATTTCATCCATCCATCCATTCATTCATTCATTCATTCATTCATTCAGGAACCATTTCTCTCCCGAGGGAGATATTTCCCGTATCTCAAGACACTGGTTATAGATTTTCTATTCCCAGTATTTCCTATACAAATCACAGACAAATATGTAACATAGGGAAAGCTATAGGGGTTAGAATGGCAACCAGGGACGAGGTTCTGCCGAGTTCATGGTTACAGTTCTGATCTCGAGGATGAGATTTCCCTATCTCACGTGGATAACTCTATCGAATGAAATAAGATAACATGCACGTATATGAGGGTATGTGGACATTGGGACATATAATGTATGTAAAGGTGGTACGGGGGCATCCTATGTAAAGATATAAAAGGTACGCGGACATACAAATGATACGGGGGAATATTGTGTATTAAAAGATATATAGAGTATGTAGATATACTATGTAAATATATAAAAGGTACGGTGACATCATATGAAGGATATAGAGAGTACGTAGGCACATTACGAGATCATTTAGAGAGTACGGAGACATATTATGTAAGGATATAAGGGGTATTCATGGGGTTATAATATAGAAGTATATAGAGAGTACGGGGACATATTATGTAAGGATATAAGGAGTATTCATGGGGTTATAATATAGAAGTATATAGAGAGTACGGGGACATATTATGTAAGGATATAGAGGGTATGGGACATATTATTCAAGGACATATAGCGATATGGGGATATAGTTATTATGTAAGTATAATATCCACATACCCTATATATCCCTATATAATATGTTCCCATACCCTCTATATGATATATTATTGTATACTTTCATATTGTCCCGTTTAGTTTGCATTGAGCTAACCGTGCAATATTCTACGATATTGCACGCATTGATATTGCACGGGAACTTTTGCTCGTGCTTGCTAAGAGCCGCGAAATAGAAATAAGGAACTACTTTCAAATAAAAATAACGGAATCCTTCATATAGTGTCAACAAAAAAATACGAGTTTTTTTTCAACCTTTTATGGCAAAAATTGATAAAATAATTCAAATGGTCACTCACCCACTGTTTTTAACGTTATCGAATGGTAAACAAACTTCAGAAAATCTCTTGAATTTTTTAATGACGTCATCCGACGTCGACGTCGTTTTCGCGCAAAATAATCATCCACACAAAATAAAACTGAATGGCAAGATAGGAATTCCATCAAAAGCTATACAAATAACACAAATACAATGAAAAGTAATAGTCATACAATTAACATTGATCAAAAACAATATGAAAGTATACAATAAAAAGGTTATTGAATTTGTATGGCTAAATATTACATGGAACTCGTTGTTTTGGCGCAGGACGACTCGCAAGCTCGTCGTCCTTTGCCAAAACAACTCGTTCCAAGTAATATTTAGCCATACAAATGCAATAACCTATAGTACACTACGCAATAAATATGATATTGAGGGTATGGGGATATATTACATAAGGATATATAAGGTATGGGGATATGATATGTAAGGATATATAAGGTATGGGGATAACATATATTATGATAAGTATATAGAGAGTGCGTTGACATATTATATAAGGATATATATGAGATATGGAATGCACAACGTACATACAGAGCTTTCTCACCCACATAACTCAGTAGAGTCAATTCGAGTTCTGACTGTTGTCTCCATGCAGTTGCCTAACACAAGAGAGACGTTGGTTTTATTCTAGTCTTCAACTTTAAGTTTTCAAACTATTTAATATGACTTAAGCTACTTGCGAAATATTTTAGTCACATTTACTATTTTGGGAACTGAAAATGTTTGTGATAATTATGATATAATCTCGTTAAAGTGACAAGTGTTTGTGGATATTTAACCTGTGTCATTATGTTGATGGTAATACAATCTCTTGCACCCAGATCTTTTCACAATAGGGCTTTCAAAATGCACTAAAAGATATGCATTATTAACGTCGCTCTGCTGATTTAAAACCAGACATACAAAATTAAATGTCTGGTTATGAATTGAATAGTTTTACATTTTCAAAAGATAGTCGGTAAATAGAGAAGAAAGATCTTTATTTCCAATTTCCAATAGGCTTAAAAGCCCATGAGGATACAAAATACAATTACAAAGCATGGCAACAGTGTAGTTATTACAAACAATACATGTCCAAATATGCAGTTTATCTTAACTGAGCTGATACAATGAGAAGGCGTTTATATAACACTTCCTTGCATAAATAAATTACAATTCATCACAATTTCATTATATTTAGAAATAGCTAATTTCTGTATAGTATTTCGTTTCGTAACTTAAATGCTTTTAAAATAAAGGTACACAATTTGCAAATATATATCTTATTTTGTGAGTTTAGTAATTCCAGAAACTTGATCATATTTGGTCTCTTATAAAAATATTTAGGAATATATTGCTTCCATAACATTATGTATATTTGGCATTCCAACACAAAATGGAATTCATCTTCAAGTTTATTACAAAATACACATATTCTATCGTAATGGCAATGTAACGTTATAGACTACAGAGGGTATAGGACCATATGTTAGTGTTTGTTCGTGATTGATTAGTTTTCTTTTTATTAGTGAATACAACTCCCAGTTCTCTGTTATTATATGTTATAATTGTTACAACAATTAATTGAAACATAATTTATGTCTCTATTTGTATGTTACGTTACCATTACTATTTAATTAAATTAATACTATTTGTATGTTGAGTGACCATTACTATTTAATTAAATTTATAATAATAAGAGCATGTTTTTTTTTTATATCCGTTTAAACAATAGAACATTTTCTAATATATAATATTGCAATGTTGTCATCACACGCATGTTCCCAAATGCATTCTACATTTCGACCAACAGTGTAGCATGAACTAGCAAACTTTTATAAGACACTTACAGTGTTTTAATAATCGCTTTTACCATATTTTAAAAGGTCTAACTGCCAGATACAACTTTTTTATGAACATCTTCCTTTCCGAATATTTAATAACATAAGGTCGTAAGTGCAATTGGTCGGATTACAAAGTCAACATTAAATACTTTATTTTATGAGAAAGCAAACTACAGCTTATGTCATATGAAGATTGTTCAGAAAATTCACACAGTTGTTACTGTCAGTCCGTTTTTTTTCACTTTCTCGAAAACTATGTCGCAGTGTTAGTTATTATTGTGTTCTGAGTTAGTTATTAATTTATTCTTGTTATTAACATATTCTTGCATCCATCCACCGTGTAATACGCGGATTCCCGTGAGGTTGCGGGGGTAGAATACAACCACTGAAAACACACCACCCAATGCAGAGGTAGGACCATCCCCCTACCCCCTCCCCCCTCCCCCTAATTCATATTATTTTTTTCATTTTTTACCATGCTCATTCAAGATCATGACACCGCGTACGCAAACGTGGAAACGTGGCACCATCGTAAATGGCAGCAACTCTGCAGTTTTGCAGGTAAGAAGGTTCTAGGCCCATTCTACATATTTTATCTTGATGTAAGTGGAGGATGAGCCTGGCATTTTCATTCCTGTTAGGCGTCATATAACCTTTCATGTGTTGGTGCGCCTTAAAACCCAGTTCAATTCAAAGTAAAACACGGAAAGCCTTATCCCGAATGCAAGAAAATACTTTCTATCCGGAATGTAAAACGCGGATATCCTAATCGTTATGTAAGAACACCCACGGTTGTCGGCTTAAAATAAACACACACATTTAAGTATTTGTATGCTCTTTTGTCGAACGCATTTAGCAAACAAAATCACAGTATGTTAGTGATTTAAACTATACGTACGCATGATTCAAAATAAAATAGTTTTAGCTTTACCTACTGACGTATGCATCATATTTTCTGGATTAAATAGCTATTTTACTTTATAATTTCTTATACTAATATACTGCTGATATGTTGACTATTTGAATGAAGCAAACAAAAATCAAAGTGTATACTCGCAAATATGATTAACGAAAATATTCCTACTTTGTCCCAATTCCTACTTTGCGCACGGACTATTCCGGAATTGAACCGTGCATTTTCAGAATTCCGATAATGCCGCGCATTTTAAGAATTCTTACTTTGCGCAGAGCAATTCCGGAATTGTCCATATTCTTATTTTGCGCATAACATTATTACCGTCGTTTGTACAGGACTAAGAAACGCAACCACATTCTTGATCATATCCATAGAATGGTTGATTGTTGCCACGGAGTGAGCTTGCGCTTAAAATAACGGCAATAACGATGTGATAGTGTGACTTAAAAGGATGAAAGCCGCCCAGAGGCATGTGTGTGTGTGATGGGGGTTGGGGAGTGGTAAAGTATCAGGTATACCCTGTTGTTTGTCTACGTATTGTTTCAGCTTATGATGATACTGGCATTGCATACTACATTACAGCCAATTTCCCCTTGAATCGAACTGATACCCAAATAACGTAAATAAATAATGTCAGAATTATACTATTACAATTCCTAACATGAAAATTAAAATATCTTATCTCTTTTCAGTTCTATAAGTAATAGATAATTTCTGGTCTCAGCGAATTGGCTTATTAAAAACCGAGATGGGCTACTACACCCATCTCGGTGTTTAAATAACCAACGAGCTGAGCCCATCTCGGTGTTTGAATAACCAACGAGCTGAGACAGACTCTGTCTTTTTTATAGCTTAGTGTACTTAGTAACACTGTGACGTCATAGTGACCGTTCTCTAAATTCAAATATCCGGTAGTTGTAGTACGGTATAGCCACGCCCCTTTAGTTACCCTTAATTAGTAAAAGATAAAGTCTGGTCTCAGCGAGTTGGCTTATTTAAACACCTAGATGGGCGTAGTCTCAGCGAGTTAGCTTATTTAAACACCGAGATGGGCGTAGCCCATCGATGTGTTTAAATAACCAACGTGCTGAGACAGACTCTATCTTTTTTGTAGCGTGGTGTACTTAGTAACACTGTGACGTCATATTGACCATACTCTAAATTCTAAAATCCGGTAGTTGTAGTACGGCATAGCCACGCCCCTTTAGTTACCCTAAATTAAACGATTTAATGCTCTGCATTCATCAACGGAAATGTCACCGACCATGCTACAAAACGATTTAATGCTCTGCATTCATCAAAGGAAATGTCACCGACCATCTACAGTTAATTCTATCAAACACAACACTAGGTATTTTCAGTGTATTGTTATTCAAATATGCCACCCATTTATATATCAACAAAACATTATTATATACCAACGGATATCCGCTCTTGGAATTTCTTTTACTGGTCTAGGGCTTATTCGTTTTTGTTTCAGTTCCATTAAAAAAGGCAAGTAAACTGCTTAACCAGAACAGTAGGAATGGTTTATGAAAACAAACAATAATATATTGTCAAATTGTTCTCGAGCATAACATTTCGAAAGACGTAAAACCCGTCATAAAAATCGAATTAAAATGTATTACTCAGCCAATAGTAATAATTATCATAATGATTTTAAATCTATTTCATTTTAAAGGAAAACAGCAAACAAAAATGGCGTGCACCCACGAATTCTTAATTATTTTACATCGAAAATAGATTATCTGACAAACATCTGAATAATCCTGTTTTAAACGTCTATAAAACGTAAATTAGTGCGTTTTTGATGTTTCCCCACACGTTTAATAATGATCCCTAATGCTCATGAACACAGTTTTTCTCTTAAAAAACAACTCTTAACATGTTAAATTATACAATTTAAAAGTACATTAAATGTTGTATAAATTTAGATTATATCATTATGTTATGATGCACATCGATTCAAATGTGATGTATAACTTGACAAAAACAGGAGTAAAACATCGTTATTTCAAAACCACAGTTTGAAGTATATTTTGTATAAAAGGAATGTACTTTAAAGTTTTAAGAAGTACTTAAAGCGTGTACTTTAGCTCGGGTAACAAGGTTTGAGTGGTAAATAAGATCAGCGCATCTCAAGCGTGTCGTATCGTAATATAAATCTTTATTGTACCAGGTTACCGGCGATACATATAAGTGCGCATATTGTTTCACAAAAAAGGTGATGTAAACCATTTTGTAAACTAAAATCTGTATTTCCTAAGTTAACAAGTGAAGAAGACTCTCTGAAATAAACAAGTGTCTATCTACGTATCTCTAAAATACTTAGATGGGGACCAATTACAATAATAATCTGATCAGAAAATATCCGGGTTACTAATAGTATTATACAGGTATGTTTTTGAACACATGACATGTTACTATGTTTGATCTACCCACGCAACAATGAACTACGGTGGCATAGAGGTGACATGTGTATGTTTTTATTTATCTCGTGCGCACGAGATACTAAGTCGTGCTCACGAGATACTAAGTCGTGCGCACGAGATAACTAAGACGTGAGCACGACTTACTAACTCGTGCGCACGAGATACTCCATGGGAAAACTTAAAAAATCTTCTTGTCCCAAACCATAAGGCCCAGAGTTTTGATATTTGGTATGTAGCATTACCAAGTGGACCTCTACAAAGAGTGTTCAAATTTTGGCCCTGTGGTCAAAAATGACCCGGCCCCGGGGTCACATGTTTTACATGGAGTTATATAGGGAAAACTTAAAAATCTACTTGTCCCAAACTGTAAGGCCCAGATATTTGGTTTGTAGCATATCCTAGAGTACCTCTACCAAGATTACTCAAATTATGGCCCTGGGGTCAAAAACTACTCAAACTGTTCAGCTTTGCTGAACAAGATGGCCATTACAGCTAAAATAGTAACTTTTAATGAAATCAGAACATTGATTCAGGTGAGCGATTCAGGGCCATCATAACCCTCTTGTAGCTTTGTGCCATTAATACATTCACTAGTCTTTTTCTGGAACATCTGTGTGCATCTGTTATGAAATAATTTTCATTAGTTTTCTCTATACAAATTTACACTGTATAAACCAATGCTAGCTATAGTACATTCATGTTGGAAACAAGGGTGGGGGGGGAGGGGGGGGGGTTGGTTCTTAGGTTGCAGACATAACATTTTGTAAATGTGTCTTTTTGTTTCATTTCTTTTAACCTCAATACTTAAACTTGGATCACCATTAGAATATTATGGCAGATTATTATGCAAATGTATTGCTAGTTAAGTCCAGAGTTTTTTTATTAATTGGTTTACGGGAGATTTTGATAAAAATCAGATAAAATTTTGATAAACTTTATTTTTAAAACATTATCGACAGCAAATGAGGGGGAAAAAATAAAAAATAAAAATCGCGATTTCAAATTTTATTTTTATTTGGGTTTTCAAAATTAAGGAGCAGCGTTCCCGTAAACAAAAAACTCTGGCCTAACTGTATAAGCCACAGTATGCACAACCGGGTGTTTTCATTCAGTTTTTCATTTGGCGAATTCGACTGGGACTTTTTGTTGAGCACGACAGCTTCGTTGAGCATATTTTTTGTTCGACTTGTAGTATGACGTCACACCGTTGAGTACGAAACTCAACGCTGGTGGACCTCTGAAAAGTAAGTTGCTCAACAGAAAGTCGCCAGTCGACTGATAGACATAGAAATAATTGATCCAAAAAGCATTTCTTATGCAAGAATCTGAATACAAATGAGCTGCATCTTGCGAAAAGGGGTCTTCATGCATCTGCGTAGTGTTGTCCTGGATCAGCATGTGCAGTCCACACAGGCTAATCCGGGACGACACTTTACGCAGAGGCGCTTATACCCTATTTACCAAGATGCGGTTCAATTATATGACATGAACATTCACGCAGTTTGATCTGAATCTACAGTGTGTGTTAATCACGTATCAAACCTTCCGAGAAGCTACTGGCTACTGTGTAGATACAGATCAGACTGAATGAACGTGTAGGCTGTTGGTGATTTCCTGTTTCTAGAAGGTCTACTCTAAGTATATATATATATATACTGGAAGCGGAAAGTGTCGTACCAAATTAGCCTGTGCGGACTGCACAGGCTGATCAGGGACGACACTCTACGCAAAGGCATTTATACACCTTTTCGCAAGATGCAGCTCAAATGTATTGTTAGTGATTGTCGCTATTTTTATGCCCCCGTATCGATAGATCGAGGGCATATTGTTTTAGGTCCGTCTGCGCTGTATCTGCGTATCTGCATGTCTATCCTGAACTTTAACATTGCCTGTAACCTTTGATCCATTCAGCTACAGGCTTCACATTTGGTATACATATTCTATTAGTCAATGGCCTTCACATGGCAGCATGCTAAAATACCTTGACCTTCACCATGACCTTGACAATGACATTAAAATCTTCATTTTGATAAATCATTGTAACTTATGATCCATTTAACCTACATACGCCATAATTTATATACATATTCTACTAGTCAATGACTTTCACATGAAATCATGCAAAATGACATTGACCTTCACCTTGACCTTGAAAATGACATTGAACTTCGTGTGGTTAAAGCTGAAATCGGGGACATAGTGTTTCAAAAACACATTTTGTTGTTTGTTGAAATGTAAAAAAGCTAGACAGAACTAGTCATTTTAATCATCTGCTTATTTGTTAAGTTCCATAGATCTAGATGTTAAATTATTTCCTCCAAATTTTAAAACAAAATACACTAGACAAATGTAAAAGATGTTGATACCCTTTAATTACTCATCTAAACCCTTTCCCTCATTAAAAGCATCTCCTACTTCTCTGCAATAGACATATTTTAAACCATTCTGGGTAAAGGAAGACTTGTTAACCCTTTCCTATACAGACGACTTTTGATGCGTCTGCAGCAGATGCCTTTTAAACACATTATGGGAAAGGAGAAATTGCTCATAACGAGCAATTTCTCCCTTTCCCACAATGTTTTCTACTCTGTCAGAAATTTTAACTCTCATTTGTTCCAGTATTGATTTATTTTCTGCAGACATTTTGAATTTGGAAGAGTCTAAAAATGGCATATCAGGAAAAGGGTTAATATTGAACAATTTCTAGTTTTACCACTATGCTTTCTTCCCTCTAAAATATTTATTAAGAATGTCAAGTCTTTTCTATTAAATGTTTCATTTTGGCAGTCCAGAAGTTGCAAACAGTTAATAGAAAATACTTTAAAAGCAAGCGGGCTCGACAAAAATTCACTATTTCATTGGGAAAATAATTCATCTTTTGTATTAAAGGGATTATATAATATATACAAGGAAATCTTGGATGGAGCAAAAATGATCATCATACTTGATTTCAGAAAAAAGCATGATTCCAAGGCAGACATTGCTTTCTACAAACAACTTGAGCTGATCTTGTAGTCATAAAACAGTTTATTTTGCATGCTCAGTAACAATCTCTATGCTCTGTGACCATGACACAAGCAGCGCAAGCAGGACTCAAACTCTTGATTCCCGAGTGCTAATCCAATGCCTTAACCACTCAGCCACAGAGGACCCTCACACAAGTTTTATAACCTCTGGGCCTGATCTCACGGCGTTTCTCAAGAAGCTTATATGAAATGGTGGTATAAGGTTAATATTCTCCAGAGAAGAATGGAAGAACCAGACAAAAAAAGACACGTGAAAGTTTAACTGTGAGACTGAATCAAAAACATCGTTGGAAACAATTTATCCTTTTCCCACAATGTTTCCAAGACATCTGCTGTAGAAGAAACCATTTCCAACATGCAAGAAATCTGCAGCAGACGACTTCGAAAACATGTAGACAAAGTTGAATATATTTATAATTATTTAAATAAAGTTGAAAACATTGTGACAAAAGAAGAAATTGCTCAGAATGTTTTCAAACGTTGTCTGCTCATGGAAAGGGTGACCTGGGCACTACAGCATCATTCATAATACGATCTCCAAAACCCTGAGCTCTCCAACAAAGCCAACTGCTCCCATTCTCAGTTATTGTGACGGGAGAGGAAAAATGGCAGCCTTGTAAGAAGTCTCGGCCACAGAGAATACGGTTGCGAGGTTAAGAGTAATCATGGATTTAGACAATATAGCAGTTTTAACAATTCACAAAAGCTTGTAAGCTAACCATGTTAAATAAACAAATTAACCATTTCCCAGATACAGGCAACTTTTGACATGTCTGTATCAAACGACTTCTGAAACTTATAAAAAGCAATTTCTCCTGTTCACACTGTTTTCTATTCAATATTCTACTATTATACTTTCATTTGTCCAGATTTTCTACTTTTTTTCATGAAAGACTTTCAATTTGAAAGAGGCTATACATGACATGTCAGGGAAATGGTTAAGAAAGTGGTGACTTAAGTTAATCGACAATATTCCAAGACTCAGTACTGGCCCAAATCTTTCCTCTGAAAACAGACAACAAGTTTGAATGATTTTCTGGGAAAAGAAGCAACCCATTTTAACTAGCATTTGCTTCTCTTTCCCAAATCTTCCACACCTTTACAATATGCAAGAGCAAAAGCATATTACAAGTACATCTGTGTTTCTTGCAGGCAGTGGACAGGCTGATAGACAACAGTGATGGAAGACTAACCCATTACCACATAATTTAACCCATTACCTCATACGGAATTTTGTAACGGGTGCAAATTGAAAGCATCAGCAGACGATAATAGTAAATTACGCCAAAAGACAGTTTCATTTTGAGATAGAGTAGAAAACATTGTGACAAAAGGAGAAATTGCAATTTCTTCTCTTGTCACAATGTTTTCTGAAGTCGTCTGCTGCAGATGCGTTAAAATGCGTATTCATGGAGTAAAGGGTTAACACATTCCTTGATATGTGATTTACAGGGTCTTCAAAATTGAAAGCATCACAAGAAAAGATTATGAAATCCGAACAAACAAAATTTGAATTGTAAGAATGGTTACTGATTATAAAAGAAGGTGGGAAATGGAGAAATTGCTTGTTACAAGCAAATTCTTCTTTCCCCATGTTTTATAAAGTCATCTACTGCAGACATGTTAAATTTTTGTTTGCATCTGGGGAAGGGTAAAGACTCATGTTAAGAAAATCTGCATGTTTGGATGGTTTTGAAAACCTTGTGGTTAATGGAGCCGTTGCTCATAACATACAAATGTTTTTGTCTCACAATGTTTTAAAGAGTTTTCTGCTGCAGAGGCATAAAAAATGGATATGTGGTAATGGCTAAGTTATTACCTAGCTTCATATACAAAACAGTAAAACTAGATTTATTTCATAAGTTGAAAACAACACTACGGCATCAGCGTAAAGTATCAACCTGGATCAGCCTGTATGGGCTTCACAGAACATACAAGATGATTCAGACTCACGCTTACTGACTCCGGGGTATTGAGATATAGGGTAGTCCATGAAACAGAAATCTTTTGGCATTGTGGAAAGTGGAGAAATTGTGGAGTTAACGCATTTTATTATTATGCATGTTTAACTCGTTTGTTTCGTACAAACGTTTATATTAGATTAATATAATATTTTTCTCAAAACATTAGTTTTACAACACAAAACATTATCGTTCTTTCTTAAGCAAAATTAACACATTTTAATATCAAATTAAATAGTGCAGGACTGTCGGTATCATCTCGATACTCAACTATGCCAGTCATCAGGTCATTTGTCACTGATACTCAACTATGCCGGTCATCAGGTCATTTGCCACTGATACTCAACTATGCCGGTCATCAGGTCATTTGTTACTGCTACTCAACTATGCCGGTCATCAGGTCATTTGTTACTGATACTCAACTATGCCGGTCATCAGGTCATTTGTCACTGATACTTAACTATGCCGGTCATCAGTTCATTTGTCACTGATACTCAACTATGCCAGTCATCAGTTCATTTGTCACCGATTCTCAACTATGCCAGTCATCAAGTCATTTCTGACTTTTTTATATAACCAGAGATATCTACTTGTGTATACTTTATCAATCGGTTTCGTTTTTTTAGTTGTCTCAATTTGCTATACACTTTTTGACATTGCTATGACTATCTATTCTTTTCTGATATTCCCTTTTTGTCCCTTCTCTTCTGTCTCGCTGTTCATGGAGTCAGTAGCGCAGCCGCCCATTTCTGTTTCACATGACCATTCTCTGTCTCTAAGTATGTGTACTTTAATGTGTTCCTAAAACCCAATGGGTAATGATGTTATGAGCTGGAGGATGGCCATTGGACACTTTAATTGTAAAATGTGCACGTTTACACAGAAACTGTATTTTGTTCTATCACCCTTTAGCTTATTTTTAACTGGCTAAATATTCTGAACAATCTGATATATTGTTTTGAAAAAAATGCCAAATGTTTTTTGAAGTCTAGCATCTTAAATCTAAGGAGTAATCGAAACAAGATCGAATACATTAAAGATAATTTTTCAGATTTTGACATCCTATGTTTTACAGAAACACATCTGTCAGATAATGTATCAAGTAATGATCTAACTATAGATGGGTTTAGTAACATGTATAGAAAAGATAGCACAGCCCACTCAAGTGGAATATTAATGTACGCTTCATATAACCTTATATCGCGTCGCGTATACCAATGTTGGATACAATGTGGGTTGAAATAAATAATCGCAACGGCTCGTTTTTAATATGCACAGTATACCGACAACCAAATTCGAATAATATATTTTGGAAGAACCTGAATATCACAATAGAAATGCTTTTCGAAATATCAAACAACATTATTATAGTCGGAGACATAAATGAAAATCGATTAAGAGATGAAAATCGTAAACTAAGAGACATTATCTTTAATAACAATATGAAAAATGTAAATACCGAACCAACTAGAGTAACAGATCATTCTTCAAAACTTTTAGATCCAATCAATGTTTCGGACGTAATAAATGTTTTTAATTCTGGTGTTATTAATACACCAAGTGACATCAGTGATCATTTTGGTACACACGTACATGTCCAATTTAGTTATAATATTAAACCGACATATACTAGACGTGTGTGGCTTTACAAAAGAGCTGACTTTGGTAAATTGAACATGCTCATTCGGGAAACCGAGTGGTCTTTTCTTTATAACGGTTCTGTAAACGACACTTATCGAAATGTTGCTGCTAAATTTGTAGCACTAATCAAAATGTGTGCCTTTTAAAACTGTAACCATTCGCCCAAATGACAAACCCTGGTACAACTCTGAAATCCGTCGTGCTTCAAGACAACTCGATAAAAAAAAAGTAAAGCGTCAAAACATAACACTCCTTTAGAGAGGACTATATATAAACGACTCAGGAATAAAGTCAATAATCTTAAGAAACATCCAAAAGAAAAATTCTATAACAATATCGAAGAAGTTATAACTGAAGCAAATGTTACTAAGCAACGGCAATATTGGAAACTTTTAAAGTACTTTATCAAAACTAACAAACATTCGGAAACCATACCACCTTTACAAATAACACACTACAAATGGTGAAATCAGTTATCATATCTCAGATCACGAAAAGGCTGACTGCCTAAATGACTATTTTGTATCTATATCTTCAGTTGATGATACACACGCTATGTTACCAAACTTTACACTTAAAACAAATGCAAAATTAGAAACTGTAATAATTACAGAATCCGAAATAATCGATATTATAAAAATATTAAATGTTAACAAAGCATGCGGGGACGATGAAATAAGCCACAAGATGCTAAAAGAATCAATGTATACTGTTGCAAAACCGTCATGCATAGTTTTTAATAGATTATTAAATTAATTCATATTTCCAGATATTTGGAAAACCACCGTAGTTATTTATATTTATGTAGCATTTATAGACCGATATCGCTACTTAGCGGTGTAGGAAAAGTCAAGAAAGGGATAGTTTTCAAACACATGCATAACTTTTTCCATATTCACCGTCTCATTTATAATTACCAATCCGACTTTCTCCCAGGTCGCTCTACAGCCTACCAACTTATGGACATGTACCACCATATCTGCCAAGCTTTCTATGCCAAAGAGTTTACGTGTATAGTTTTTAATGCTATTTCAAGGACATTTGCTCGTATATGGCATCAGGGCCTCAAATTTAAGATAAAGCAACACGGCATTGACGGTAAACTCTTAGGTTGGTTATCAAGTTACCTAACTGACCGTTTTCAAAGGGTTCGGGTCGGGACATCCACATCTGAAACAAAACTGTTGAAAGCCGGAGTGCCACAAGGATCAGTCCTGGGTCCTCTGCTTTTTCTAATTTATATAAATGATATGGCCGAAAACATGTTAAGTATAACGCGTTTTTTCGCAGACGACAGTTCTCTTTCAATGTCCACATCTGGCATAGAAGATATGGAGGGTATTTTAAACCACGATGTATGTATTACATCAGATTGGTCGAAACGGTGGCTTGTTCAGTTTAAACCAAATAAAACTGAAGTGCTATTTTTATCTCTGACACGCACGGACCGCCGTCCACAGCGACGTTTAAATGATGTTCAGCTTACATTTGTAGAACACCATAAACATTTGGGTATAATATTGAGTTCAGATTGTAAATGGCAGGAACACATTAACAGTATAATAGCTTCAGCGTAAACGGTTTTAGGCCTAATGCGACTTTAAAAAATCAAATTGAATCGTAAAACACTTAATCAGATTTATCTATCATACATACGTCCCAACTTAGAATATGCATCTATTGTGTGGGTTGGGTGTTCTGTCTACGATCGAGAAAACTTGAAAAACTCCAATATGAGGCCGCACGGATTGTTACTGGATTAACAAGATCAGTATCAAAACAAAAATTATTATCTGAAATCGGATGGCTTTCATTATCCGATAGACGCAAATCACAAAAACTTACCATTGTTTATAAAGTCAATAATGGTATAATGCCTCCATAAGCTACCAACCGTTTCCCTCCATTTGTCCAGGAAAATAACCCTTAAGAAACAATAACAACTATGAGACAATGGCAAGAAGAACGGAATTATTTTCCAGGTCATTTGTACCATCATCTATTACTCTGTGGAATAACTTACCAACTATCTTTAAACGCAAACTTAAAAGCTTAATATTTGTTAGTCCTACATTTCCTAGTTTCTTCTTACATGGTCCGCGATCGCTTACCGTTATACACGCGCGAATTCGTAATGTATGTAGCAATCTTAATAACGATCTTTATACAAATCATTTACGACCATCACCAAGTTGTAATAGAAGATGCAGAACATTTTATGTTTAATTGTAATAGATTTCACATACAACGACTTACTCTATTTCAATCTACTCGACGTTTTCATCCGCTAAGTGTAAACACTTTGCTTTTCGGTCAAGAACTACTCTCAAAGGAATAAAATACATTAATTTGTAATGCTTGTCAAAACTACATTAGCGAAACCAAGCGCTTTACACACTAGCACATTTTACCAAGTTCTTGCAAAGGGTGCATACTGCTCTGACTCACTGTACAGAATGTCTATAATCTCGCTTTTTGCTGTCACGACCTTGCTTCTTCCTAGCTCTTCTCTGTATACCATATCTGACAACAACTAATGGAACTGATCTCAGGTATATTCAGGTATATGTTAATTGTTAAACCAACAATGTGTATATATACTATGTAACTACTTGCTTAGCCATGTACATTTCTGTATTGTATTGGGAAGGACCGTAAGTAATGTTGTTAGAACTTGTGGCCCGACCCGTTTCCATATTGTATGGCAATACAATATGTTTAAATCACAATACCTGGCAAATCTACTCCCAAAAGCACCTTAGCGGAAGAGACTCCATATCCCCTCAGGAACGCAGAAAATGTCTCGCAGACTTCAGTCAGAACATCTGTTTTTATGAATTCATTTATTCCATCTATTATGAAACTCTGGAATGATTCACATTTACATATTAGAAATTCAGGCTCAATAAACACATTCAAAGGTCAGCTTATGCGAACAATGTTTAGTTGTTCAAATATTTCTAGTTTTTACTTATCTGGTGTATGTTTTTTACCTGTTATGCATGCTAGGATAAGAAATGCGTGTAGTAATCTGAATAATGATTTTTTTTCAAAATCATTTACGCGAATCGCCTCAATGCAATTGCGGTCAGGGTAATGACGATTTAATTTAATTTAATTTCTTCTTTGAATGTAAGCAATTCAATGTTGAAAGGCTTGAACTCTTCCAGTCTATGCGTTCGTTTCATCCTTTAAGCTCGAATACATTATTGTTTGAAAGGTTAGACTTACATCAAAAGAAAATGGTTTGATTTTTCATTATGGTCAAAACTTTATGTGGTCGGTTAGCGATAAATTTAAGTGTATGCATACTGCGGGGTGGTCGGTCAGTGATAAATTTAAGTGTATGCATACATGTGGGTGGTCGGTTAGCGAAAAATGTTAGTGTATGCATAATGGGGGGTTGTCGGTTAGCGATACATGTAAGTGTATGCATACAGTTGGGAGGTCGGCTAGCGATAAATTTAAATGTATGCATACTGGGGGTGGTCGGTTAGCGATACATTTAAGTGTATGCATACTGTGGGGTAGTCGGTTACGATACATGTAATTGTATGCATCTGGGGGGCCGGGAAGGTCGTTTAACTATGAATTTAAGTGTAAGCAGATTGGGGGTGGTCGGTTAGCCATACATTTAAGTGTATGCATACAGGTGTGTGGTCAGTTAGCGATACATTAAAGTGTATGCATACTGGGGTGTGGTCGGTTAGCGATACATTAAAGTATATACATACAGGTGGGTGGTCGCTTATCGATACATTTAAGAGTATGCATACAGGTGAATGGTCGGTTAGCAATACATTAAAGTGTATGCATATTGTGTTGGTCGGTTAGCGATACATTACATTATATGCATGCAGATGGGTGGTCGGTTAGCGATATATTTAAGTTTACGCATAGTGGGATGTGGTCGGTTAGCGATACATTAAAGTATTTGCATACAAGGGTGGTAGGTTAGCGGTATATTTAGTATATGCATACCGGTGGGGTTTGGTTAGTGATATATTTAAGTATATGCCTACTGAACGAGTACTTGCTTTGTGGCTTTCTATGCTTTTGTTGTTTTATACTCATATATTCAAGAAAATGTTTGCGGTATACTTATATTGCCTATTAATTCTGTCTAGTTGTTTTAGAGAATATAATCTGGAGGGGATTTTATTATTTACACTACACAGTCCCGTTTCATTGGGATGACAATAGGGTAAGAGGGAGTTTTGGTGCACTCTAGAACCTGGTTTAAACACACTAGTGTCATTTTTGCTGCATACAGTTCCAAGGCGGTTCCCTCTGTTGTCAGCGGTTTGTATGTTTGCGGTGACGTATAATTGACATTTTCTGTGCCGTAAGAATCAGGGCGTCTGAACTGCTCAACGAATGCTAGCACTGGCACATATAGTAGCTCCAGCGAACGAAATGGAATACAACAATAACGTTTACTTTTAAAGAAACTAAGTCCCCAAATAACGGGAAATTATACTACAAAACCGTTTATCAAAACTCTATCCACGTGTCCAGGTCATATACTAATGTTTATGTGCCGATTAAAAGTATAGTTTATTCACTGGTTCTTACCGTGATTGAATATGCGTAATGCAAATTACGAATTGGTAACTCTTAATTCGACGCTGCAGTTATTTGGGTTTGGCCAAAACCTGACCTTATTTCTTAGGATATCATGTTTCATTTTACCGAGGGCTTGAAGAGATGAAATGAAAGGGAATCAGGAAAGATTACAATTAAATATTTATTTATTTACAATTAAGAACCAGATGGTGTAAACAATCATTTGGACGGCACTCGTAAACAGAAGAGATTACTGGAATAATTTTAAAAAATGCTCACTATGGAAAAAAAACACTATCACTGTTCATGTCCAATATATATCACACACATGCAGTACTGTTCATGTCCGTTGAAAAACCGATTTAACATTGTGATTTGTTATGTCCAGGGGAGAAGAGTTTGTATGTTATTTAAAAAATGAGTGAGCAGAAATTATTAATGCTATACTTAGAGTAACACTTAACAAATGCAATTGAAAAAACCGTAAGCGAGTGCCGTTTACAAAATATATAAGTACAAGTTGTTGAGAAACTATATTTTACAAAAGACTTGTCCCATATCCTGCGACTTACAATTTAATAAAAAAAAATATCACTGGCAACTATACACCTCAGTGCGTTCCCCCGCGAGGTAAAGTCGGGGACCCCCTGACATCCCGGGAAAAGGCACCAGCGTGAAAGATACAAGTGTTGTAAAGCTAAATAAAACGCATGTAAGTGACAAAATGAATTCAAACACATTTTTTGAAAAACTAGTTCTCAACATAAACATGGTTACATTTATTTCATCCTCCATCAAAGTACTTGAGCAACAAAAACATATCTGAAACGAGAAGAAGACTTTAATATTGCGTTTAAACAAAATATCTTAAAATGCATGAGTAATAATGGTTAATGAAACAGTGTGATGAAAAAGACTTTGATAAAAGAGTATGACTGTAATGATAAATTGTGTATGTAAATTACGAAACGTTAGGAACTGGTGAGAAATATGTATTAATGTCAAGACAAGGGTCAAACGAGAATTCGTTGTTTGTGAAATCTAACGTGCCAAAGTCATTATCACACCAAAAATGTCCAAACTCAAGAGAATTCATTCGCGAAAAATCAGCTTTTACGGTCGCCACACGGCACAAACTACACTAATGTGACAATAAAAATAGGTATAAAAGTCGATAGGAAACGTAGCTTATGTCTGGGGGAGATTGAAATCCGCCTCAATGCTGTTTCCACGCCCAAAATATATCTGCCTTATAAATATGTATAATTATTGGCACAAGTGTTCGGTGGTGCAGGTATTAGCATGAAGATGAATGCACTCAATTTTTTGTACAGTCATTATGTATGGTGGTAGTTGTTTGAAAATAAAATATGTTTAAACAAATAAATCATGCTGACAATGAATGAAAATGTGCACAGTTTGCACGTTTGCTAGATAAGACACAGGAAACACTCCCTTCACATAGCCAAAACCGCAAAACCACAAAGTCAAAAACGCAATTTTAACGGCAGAATGGATGAGCACAAAGGATTTGGCCGAATTCCAGTTTTATATTAAACAGAACTCCCATGCTTTAAAAACGGCTGGTGGACGTGGGCGTTGGATTGGGGTTGGTGGTGAGAAGGGGTGTCATCGGATTGATAAAATAAAATATTACAATACTGGGGGATTTGTTGGCAGAGGAAAAGGTTGGGGCGGAGGAAGAGGGATGGGTAAGAGTCAGACATGACTGGTTTTTAAACTTGTCAGCTTTTATTTGGTTATACATATTTAACACGTTTGATAAATATGAGATTAAAAATTACAAACCTACAGTGTTAACAAAGCAAAACATAACACTGTTCATTAATTCAAGGGAGAAACTCTTACTCTACTGTTTCTGCTAACATTTGGCTATTTCATATACATAAAAATATTCGCTCGCCGCTGACCGTCTGAAAAGTACGTGACGTCACATAACGTTGTAACAAGCGACGTCATTGGATGACATCAACAAAACGCCGTTACCGATGAATTTGAATTTTCATAGAAAACAACAAGTAGTCTAGATCTATGTTTGATATTACTTTATATTTCTGGCATTTAAATGAAAAAGCCGTAAAACAAAATTTCAGACCGTAATAAAACCACTCACATACCGTCCCAGATTGAAAATCCAGGTGGGAAGCAGAGTGGTTATTTAGCTCCGCCGTCTACTTTTCATAGCAACACATGACAACGGAAAGTAGTACGTCATTTTCCGTCAACGTTAAAACAAAGTGAAACGGCCCCCATTTTCTTTTTTTTCAAACACGTAATTTCGAAGATTGTGACAAGTTTATATGATTAAAATTTCAGTTCCCCTTTAAGTTTCGTCATCTTCAGCTGTATTGACTTTTAGAAGCTTTACTGCGCGAGAAATTGCGAGATTCACCCATTTAAAATTCCGAAGCGAGGGGAAAATAACTCGTAAGAGATGCCATTGTTAAAATGCGTTTAAAATTGATAAAACTTGTGTTCTTTTTTAATTAAATACAAGGAGACGCTCAAAATATGTTGTTGAAGCTCATATTGTACATGACGTGTGCTTCATGTAACGAAAATCATGTTATTTCTTTATCAAAATTACACGCTAAAAAGAAAAAAAATCGACTCTGCCCTGTCGGTCAAAAAGTATAATGAGCGTCAGTGACCATCTACATATGCGTATTCGGTGAAGCATATTTAAAAAGATCGACAGCTGTTCGATTTCTTGGTGTGCGTTTTGATGGCCCATCTGGTACAATAGTACTAATCCGAGCCTTCTCTGACCCTAAAAAGCCTCTATTTATATTTTGTTGTTACTTTTTTTAGGCGTACACAGCCGGATCAAAATCGTAAAAACGTCTGGTAAGGTCAGAGAAGGCTCGGATTATATACACCCCTGGTGTGTTAATGCTGTATTTTTTTTATTTGGGGAGCATCACCATATATATGCAGCCATATTTAATGTCAAAATATAAAACAAAGCTGGAGTCCAATTTATTTGGCTTTCCCTCACCGGCCCACCCCTAACCACCACCCACCCCGCACTACTAAAACAAATAAGGCGGATCTGGTCCTGAAGGGTAGGTCTCATTGGAATCTGGGAAACAGCCCTACTCCTACTCTTGGTTTATATTAAACATGCTTCGATAAATAAACTTTGGATAGGAGGATTTATGTCCACTTACGATTGACGAGGCTAAAGGGAAATGACGAACACACTGGAGGAAACTCAGTGGCGCTGGTGAGGCTTGAACCCGGGTCCTATGCTTTTAAGTGCGCCACTCTATCCACTGTGCCACGCCGTCCCTTGACAAACAAATATAACGGCTTAATATGTCGAACTAGTATAGACATAGAAATATCAGTTTCCGGACTAATTAGTGGGAAGCGGTCAATACGTCTACCTTGAACTAGAAGTGTTTTCCATGGAAACACTTGTGTGGCCTGCCTTGTTCTTATTTCCAAGGTTAGTTTGCAGGTTTGTCTTATTAAAGGGCATAACTCTACCAAAATGGAAGAAAGTCGAGAGTTATTGCACATGTGCAACAACATTCCTTGAGTTGAGATGAAGATATGTGTGAAGTTTCATGAACATGCGTCAAATACTTTTCAATTTATGACCAATGTTAGGTTGCAGCAGCAACGTTTAATACACGTTCCTGGTTGCAGGTTAAAGCATGACGGACGGACGACAATGGACAAAGTGATCCCTAAGTGTCTGCCCTGCTAAGCAGGCGACACAAAAACAAGTGTTCAGTTCTCATATAAATATATTCATCATGAGAATATTTTTTATGCACTCTTCAATCCAATGAATTTTATTTTATCAGGCTGGACCCGTGACATTTGCTTTATCAGATAAATAATGCTAAATAAAGTAAAACATGTTTCGAGACACTAATTTCAAAAGCTTGAATAAACGATAAATAGATTAAAATGACCTTGTGTTCCCCAAAGGCAGTTTTTCAGTTTTAGATACGCAAATGGAAACTCTTTTTTTTTACATAGATCATCTAGGTGAGGGTTTATCATTTTTATAATACAACTAAACTAAAGAATATACTATTCAATATTTCATTTATATTTATAAACTAAACATCTATTATAATAAGGCTACAATGATGAAATTTACTTCATACTTAATTACTCACTTTAAATGGGGTGATTTCTTCGGTGTGTTCTTGTGCAAGACACTTTCTCTTATGTATCGGTCTATCCTCCGAGCACGTTAAAGAACCATAGGAATATATTCGATAATAAGAGTAGGGCACGGTTCCCGGATTCCTATGTATCCTTCCCCTCTGTCTGGGGCGGCTATAAAAAACCTATACTGTGTTGATGAGCCGTTAAACAACATTCAATTCAATTCACTTAAATGGGGTGGTATGCCTCTAACCACAAAAAAATCAACTAAAACTTAGGTATAAAAGTCGATAGGAATTGTAGCTACGCAGTCAAAAATCGCACATATAAATACATACACACATCAATAAATAATAAATTGCAATGTTAATAAAAGTCAAGGTATGTGACATCACAAACACGCATGATTTGACAAAAGGGTGTTGGAACGGTTAGGGGTTAAACCATGTTTAAATCTCACCCTCGGGAACTGCAACCAGAACTCGGGAGAGCCTCGTCTCTGGTTACGATTCTGACACTCGGGTGAAATTTCCCTATCTCACATGGATAAATGCATGATGGATTATTTTTCTTCCATTAAACGCTTACTTACAGGTATATTTTAATGACTGTATTTGATTTTACGCTAGATTCTAATACAGTAATATAGCCTAGTTTATAATATCTCGTTATATTCAACGATAAATCACTGTAACGTTTGCAACGGTGCAACGTTAGGAGAATAAGCAAGGCAATGCGAAAGATTTCAGATGTGTGTGTTATTTTCACATTTTAGAGGTATTAGAATAGAAATAGAACATCGTTTACAGTGAATTATCTTGTAATATATCACGGTTTGTCGTTCAGTTGTAAACAATAATTTATTGTTTACAAGTGAACTCCAAACCGTGAAATTCACCGTAAAGGATGTTATATTTCTTAAATAAGGCGATGTCACCAAAACATGTCATGTGAGATAGAGTTATTTCACATGAGGAAAACTCCTATCTCTCATGACTAGAAATGGGAGAAAGAGCTCTCTTTGGAGGGTATGTGCACTTTAGTTGAATAAAATTCGATAAATATTAAGGAAGTCATGAAGCGAACGCCTACTTGAATCCCGCGTTTTGTTTGTTTTTTTTGTGCCTGTTTTGTGCTGTGAAACCGATCAAAAAGTCACGTGGTTTCGCTACCCTGACAAATTCTCTTCAAGCACAAATAAATCATGTTGACAATGAATGAAAATATGCACAGTTTGCATGTTTGATAGATATTCTCAAGATAGGAAACCCTCCCTTTACAATTTTTAACCGCAGACAGTAAATAGACACCAATCTATAAAAACTAATTACCTCCAAAACAGCTATTATGTAAAGTGGAGCAATGAACAATGCATTCCGAGCGACTTTAATTTCAAAGCTTCCACAGTTTATTTTGAATTATTCTTCGGAAATTTGGGGATATACAAAACCAAAGCAAATCAAAAGAATACATTTAAAATTTTGTAAACAATTTAAAAAGTAAGAAATAGTTCTTGTACATCAGGAGTATGGTGAATTAGGAAGATATCCTTTATTTATAACGCGTTATGTAACAATACTTAAATACTGGTTTAAATTATTGAAAACAGATAACATAATACTTAAAAGCATTTACAAATCGTCAATAAAAGATTGTGAAAATGGTTATAAAAGTTGGGCAACGAATTGTAAAAAATATGTTAACCGAAAATGTTTGACAAATGTCTGGAATGACCCAAATTATGTTAATGCTAAATACTTTATAAATACGTTTAGACACAGAGTTGTCGTTTAAACATGCATGTTTTTAACATTCTAAGCAAGCTATCTTTGGAAAGTTAACATAATTTTCTAAGCGAATATTGAGATTTGTTTCAAGACCTTGAATGACTTTTCAGTGAACATAATACAACCTAAATTACGTTCTGTATCGGTCCGACAATGACTCTACCATGTATCCGTCTCCTTCCGAGAAAAAACATAAATACATTCTCTATGAAGTATCTAGCGAATGCTATTATATATGTCCTTCAGTTGACAAAAAAAATAAGTACAAAAGTCGAACAGGAAATGCAGCTTTCACAGAACACAGTAAACCCAAAAACACGCATAAGGACCAACATTAATGGCAATGTTAATGAAGAATAAAGGCATATGACGTCACAAATACAAAAAGGGTTGACAATAGGGCTACCGCATAGACTTCATTATTTTCCTCTAATCCACCCACTATACGTTTTCACACATCTTACATTTCAAATACAAAATCATCCAAAAGCATACAGAAGCATCATAAGCACGTTGTACAGGGCAATCTACCTTCCCATCAATTATACAGACAACCACGCCTTGCAACAGAGGTATCACCCACATATATGCAATCTAGTAAGCATACATCTTATATCATATTCTTTATTATCATGAATACGTTTTATATCGGGCAATCGCCCCAAGACCGTCTGTCTTTCTGTCCCAGCAATTCTAATAGACAGCCACGGCGACCACTTACTAAGAAAGATAGCCTCTATTTAATAAAAAAGCAAACAAACAAAACATATTCTTGTTATCTTTCTTTTCAGTGAAAGTATGCTTCTTTACTACATAACGTTTAACTGTTAAACCAGTCATAGCTTCACTTAAGGTGTAGCACACCCATTGCAACACAGGAAGTGTCGGCCTGTGGTAGTCGCATAATGGTGTCAATAAATAATTCTCATTTCTTTTTGTAAATAAAGGCATTTTCACTAATTTAAAGTGCTATTTTTGGTTTATATCACATTGTTGATCTATTTGTTACATTTTACAAGCATTGCCATGTTAAAAGTGTGAGTTTTTAATTTAGTTTGCTTATATGGAGATGAGTGCATGAATACAATATTATTGCATCTCAGTGTTTATGTTTTTAAAGGGACCACTCATTCATGAGACAAATTCTTTCTTAGAAGATACATGACCCCCATTTTTCTGTGGATTTTTTGACAACATATGTGTCATCATTTGTGATGAGAATGTCAGTTATTCATTTTTAACTTGGGCCTAGATATGAATGACAACAAGCCATTTAAATTTTAATTCACACACAACTCAATGCAACAATCAATGGGCGTGTTACACCTTAACATCCAGATTAAGCATGTTGTATGGGGAATCGACAGCACACAAACTACAATACATGATTAGCTTTCTTTTCCAGTGAAATAATATATATAACGCTTCGCTATGCAATCAACCAGTCATAGCTTCAAACAACATGCATTGGAAAATTATATATAACGCTTCGCTATGCAATCAACCAGTCATAGGTTCAAACAACATGCATTGGACAATTATATATAACGCTTCGCTATGCAAACAACCAGTCATAGCTTCAAACAACATGCATTGGACAATTATATATAATGCTTCGCTATGCAAACAACCAGTCATAGCTTCAAACAACATGCATTGGAAAATTATATATAACGCTTCGCTATGCAATCAAATATTTCATAAAAGTATTTCCTACCTTACCAGTCCTTCGGATGAGACTTTAAACCGAGGTCTGCTCGCTAAAATTCTTAGTGCAATACCGCGAGGATAAATAAACGCTTATACACACACAGCTTCAACCAACATGCATATAATAACGCACGTTTGGTCGTATACCGCAGCGGTTCGAAGTAACACAAACTTTAAATTAAAAAAACAACACAAAGCTACATTTCTTAAATGAAAATCTTCAATGTTAATATGTGAGATTTTAAATATTCATATCGAACATGCTTGACCCATTTATACATGTGTATACAATTCCTTTATAGGAAGACCAATCCATCTTGCCAGGTATTTCAAATTGATATTTGGACGATGTATAAAACATTTTACCATAATTTTGTGCAAATTTTCAAATAGACATTACCTGATCATGCACAATATGATAGTATAAACATTACATGGACAAATACATGTATGTATGTCACATTGAAATAAACAAGATATTGTTGTTTATGAAATAGTCAATTTTCACATCTCTGTTCCTAAATTATAAACACTTCAGATTATCACTTAGTATTGCACAATAAGAGCAAACCCATTTTCAAAATTTCAATATCCCTTAGTTATCAGTCTTTCTCTTCCGAATTTGAGCTATTTCAAATGGCTCCATTATCTACACTAGATGGGTGTTCCGCGGGAACACGTGTGTCGCCTGTCAGCGCTTTGTCAGTATAACAAGTTTTTTTTTTACCCAGATAAATGACCTTGAAAAATTGGCCTGACTAAGTTTTCACGAAGAAAGAAAGAAGTATTTAACCCATATAATGACCTTCAGTGTGACCTTGACCTTTATATATCCATTTGGTCATGTCGATGTTGTCATGATGAGTATATATTGAAAGGTTGATGAAGAAATATCAAGAATTGAGAAAGTTATAGCCAGCGTTAAGTTTTCGTGAAGAAAAAAATGAGTATTTTACCCATATAATGACCTTCATTGTGACCTTGACCTTTTTATTTTAGTATGCTCATGTCGATGTTGTCATGATGAGTATATATTGAAAGTCTGATGAAGAAATATCAAGATAGCCAACGTCATGTTTCCGTGAAGCCAAAAATGAGTATTTAAGCATTCAAGCTATGCTTTATTCCATTTTGAACTACATATTATGAAACTTATCATATACCTGATACGGACTAAAACTACTTTAGTCGACTTTCTGGATGCTACATCTTCTGTTAGACCTTTTACATCCTCTTTAGTATGGTCATGTCAATGTTGTCATGATGAGTATATATTGTAAGTCTGATGAAGAAATGTCAAGAAATGAGAAGGTTATAGCCAATAAGGATAAAAATATCGGACAGGGAAGCAGCATTCAAGGACGACAGTCAACCACAAAACACAAAAACAAACACGCAAACAGACAAACGAAAAGGCAAAAGTAATAAAAAATGCAAACGACATCACAAACACAAAAGGGTTGACAATAGGGCTACCGCCTTGGAACGGTCAGTGGCAAAGTAGGCCACTGGGGGTTTAAACCGGTTCTAGGGTGCACCAAACCGTTAAGTTTCCATGAAGACAAAAATGAGTATTTAAGCATTCAAGCTATGCTTTATTCCATTTTGAACTACATATTATGAAAATAATCATATACCTGATAAGGACTAAAACTACTAAGACGACTGTTAGTATCCTTCTGGATGCTACATCTTCGGTTGAACCTTTTACATCCTCTTTAGTTAAGTTTAGTCTGCTTATTTGAACAAAAATCTATACACAAATACTTATCTTTTTATGTGAATATTATCTTTTCTTATCTTTCTTTCTGTTTATTCATTCCTCTACCGGGTCTGTCTTACTGTGCCAGACTCAATTGCCTAGCTATCTATCATAGTGTATTCTAGCCAATCACCAACATGACTCCCATTGATCATATAGATTTCTGAAATTATAATAATAATTTATAATGAATATAATTTATGTAACATTCAAATATACACTTGCCAGCAAACTATGTTTGATAATTTATGCTGTAAACGCATGCCACAACAGTCAAAATCGACACAGCAAACCGACATCTGGCCGACTCGTTCAAGAACTACCCTTTATTTGCAAATATTTTATTATTATCTATTATGTAATCATGTTAGCCATAAAATATACCCTGTATTTTGTTCAAATAATGAATTAGATTGGACAGCCGGCAATACCTGTGTAAGACCTCTACCGTATCTAGAAGCATATTACATCAGACATAAAATGTGAATTATAATACATTAAATATATATATATTATATTGCAAGCAATCAACCTATGCATTATAGTAGTATCAGTTTACAACCACCACCGAACCGCCGTATTCAAATAATTCAATACGACACGTTTAAGCTTGTAAATATCGTTCAATACTTTACGTGATAGTATCTGTAGGTGAAATATGACACAAAGAAATAAACTGCGCTTCATTCCGTAACCACATTACGCTGTCCGAGTATTAACTTTCCTACCCCATCTAACCCTTTCTGCAGGAAGCGAAAACAGGGTTTTATTGTCGAGATATACGTTAAAAAATCCTGCTAATATAAACTTTCTCATCGCTTAATGGAATTAAGGCGGAACCAAGAAATGACTTAAGCCTATTGTTGTTCGAATGGTTCAATTTATCAAACAGGGGATATCACTCAAAGAATGTCAGTTTGACTTTCAGATGAAGCACAATTATTCAATTTGGATTAGAAGTATATGAATATCAATTATTGAATTTTGATATCCACGCAAAACCTTCAAATTTCCTACTACATTATAACTCATATTAGCATGATATTGACAAGTAAAATCCAATGTATACTAAAACAAATAAATATAGTGACAAAATATCTATATCAATATACAAAGTACTTGAAATTAACATTATAAATTATCTCTATCACCGTTTATGTACCCTTTATCTGATGCCAGTACATGTATACACTGCCAAGCGGTATATATTTAGGTTTTGGCAAAGCCATACCTTTTGAAACAATAAACAGGCATGCAAATAATCGTCCATCTAAAAAGACACGAATAAACGAAACTTTCGTATTTTAAGATAAATATACCCACGCTACCAGTCCCCCTCCCCCCACACCCATTTCTCAGCCTACCGTTTGAGTAAAGATTGCGTGGAATGGGATTTTCATGATCAGGTAATGTTGGCCTTGACCTTTGACCTACTGATCTCAAAACCAATAGGGGCCATATTTTTTATTACAGGCAGTCCACATATTAATGTTTCATTATCAGGTCCCAGTAACCTTGACCTTTGACCTACTGACCTCAAAATCAATATGGTCATCCTCTCACTACGGGCAGTTAAAGTATGAAGTTTCATGAGATTTGCTTCAGGGGGAGAGGAGTTATCGAGTGGAAAATGTTTTTCATTATCGGGTGCGGTGACCTTGGCATTGACCTACTGACCTCAACATTATAAGTGGTCGTCCTCTCACCACATGCAGTTCATGTGATATGCTTCAGGGGCAAAGGATTTATGGAGCTGACGATTCTTATCGGGACACTGTGACCTTGACCTTTGCTCTGCTGACCTCAAAATCAACAAATTTGTCCTCTTACGACAGGCAGTTCACGTATAAAGTTTCATGAGATTTGCTTCAGTGGAACATGAGTTATGGAGAAGACAAGATTTTTCATTATCGGGTGCAGTGACCTTGTCCTTTGACCTACTAACCTCATAAACAAGAGGGGTTACTTACCACAGGCAGTTCACCTATGAAATTGCATGAGCTTTGCTTCAGGGAAAGAGGAGTTCTGGAGCAGACAATGTTTTTCATTATCGGATGCCGGTGACCTTGTTTTTTTTATATATATTTGACCTACTGACCACAAAATCATAAGTTATTGTCATCTCGCCACAAGCAGTTCACCTATGAAAAAAAGAGTATGATAATGGACCTTTGGAAACGGCCGAGCACGACACATACGAAATATTGCAGTCTCGGTTTGATTGAAGTTCATGAGATTTGCTTCAGGGGGAGAGGAGTTATATAGCGGACGTTTTTTTATTATCGGGTCCCGGTGACCTTGACCATTGCCCTACTGACCTCAAAATCAATGGATTTAGTCCTCTTACGACAGGCAGTTTACCTATAAAATTTCACGAGATTTGCTTTAGGGGAACATGAGTTATGGAGCGGACAAGTTTTTTCATTATCGGGTGTCGGGGACCTTGACCTTTGACCTAATGACCTCAAAATTAATAGAGTTTGTTCACTCACCCCAGGCAGTTCACCTATGAAGTTTCATGATATTTGCTTCAGGGGGAGAGGAGTTATAGAGCGGATAAGCTGTTTTATTATCGAGTCCCGGTGACATTGACCTTTTACCTACTGACCTCAATATCATTAGGCGTCATCTACTCACCACAGGCAGTTTAGCGTTTGATGAGATTTGCTTTAAGGAAATAGGAGTTATGGGGCGGACACGATTTTTCATTAGTTAAGAATAACGTATCGCAAACAACATCTTGATATCCGTCCAAAGAACGATTTGGGGTTCTCTTTATTTCCCAAAAAGGTGTTATCTGGGTCAACCTATTGATAAAAAAGTACAGGTGTGAACATAAATACATGTACATTTCAATATTGCGCCGTTCATTGTTCAATTGTTATTATTTCATATTTTGTGTGATAATTTTATTTGTGATTATTGTGGATGTAGATTATAGCCGTGTAAAGAATTGCATTTATACGGCGTTTTCAATTGACGAGTATTGTCGTTAACTAGTAACATTTATTTTGTTGTTGAATAAATCAACAACGAAATATTTCATCGGTGTATTTCATACTTATTGCTATCATGTATTTTCCATTGCAGTACTTGAATTTATATTATATTAAATTGAATTTTCGTGTGTGTTTTGTTGCTCATTCATATTACACCATGAACATATATACACGTATAGTGGAGGGAATATCACAGATAGGTAAGACCACTGCTCCTAAAATCATAGATTTAAGGAATTTTGTCCTCGATGGCCAGCGAGGAGAATTGTCAGCAGATGACCTTGCTGGTATCCGGTTAAACCCGGATTAGTGGCAGAGATATGTCGATGACGCCATCATATCTATTGACTTGCTTCAAATTAGAGCTTCCACGACCCCAAGTACATCACTCACAGGGGGTCGAACCTTGTCACATAGCCCTTTAACTCGGTAAGTGAAGATGAGGACATCTCTTATTTGAGAAAAGAGGCAGCTGTGAGTAAAAGTACAACTGTACAGACACGAGTAACTTCTTTGAGTTCAAAGGTAGATACAACAAATGATCTCTGTACCGGAATGCTAAGAGCTTTTGAAGCCTTACAATTTAAGCATTATGGATAGCATGACAAATATCAAAAAGGACACAAGTGTCAAATTTAATGCATTGCAGCAAGACATGAAGGCACAAGATCTGGACATATTTCAAAAATACCATGATGTCTTTTTGGCAACAGAGTCGCTGGAAAATAAACGCATGACATATATGGAGGAAAATAACAGAGAAGTAAAACTCTTGACCGACACTCTAAATAATTATCAACTGTGTTATAGAGCAGATATAGATCGTTTAAGGAACTATCAGAATGACTGCATGGTCCAAAATCAAAATCAGATAAAATATGTGGTACTCGATGTCGCAATGAAGGTCGCGTAGCGCCCATTAGTGACATCATCTGGATCATTGGGAAATCAATTAAGTCCGATAGCCCCACTGTTGCAGGGTAATCCGTCTTCTGAAGAGCAAAGCTCTAAAGAGACAGTAGTAAAAACGGAGTCGAACTTAGATCCAGTGAGACAGTTTATTACGGAAATGAGCAAATCAATACACACTAATGGGGTTTATACAAGTCTCAAGTCGGACAAGCTTCCTGAAGACCGCGTCTCGCCCGGTACCCGTGGTGCCGGAACTATATCGGACCACGTCAGTCGCGAACGTGGCCGCGTCATGTCCGGAATTAATAGAATCCAGACCAGGTCCGGCAGTCACGGGGCGGCCTACAGGTATGGTAAAGACTATCGCGTCACGTCTGAAGGAATGACTTGACTCGTTCTGCAACGACCAGACGCTCAATTAACCCATCAAAACAGAGGACGGACGACCGCTCTGAGGTAAATAAAAAACACGAACAGAAAAGCGCCTCAAGGCATGGAAAAGACACGCGCAGTCGCGGGCATACCGACCGTAAGGACAGACGTAGACGGTCACATTGTTCATCTTCCTCTTCTGACAGTGACACTGACGACGACTAAAAACGAGGTCGAAGGAACACAAAAGACAGTAAAAGAAGACACAAACATGTCACTTCTATTAGTTCAAGTTTTAGTAGCTCCAGGGCAGGTCACCGCCACCTCCTAAAATGGATTTCTTTTCGGGGAAGGTTGGGAAAAGTTTTATCTCTCGTTTTGACAGCAAGCTAAGAGATGGCGTTGGTCTAAACAAAAATGTAGGTTGTTTTAAACAGTATTTATTCAAGAAATGTGATGAACATTGTTTCGATAGTACATGTACATGATTTGAAAACAAGCTTTCGATGGAAACTTATGTAAATTCATCTCCTTGATATTTATATTAGTGCATAAGATACGGCTGACATTTTATGTGTTATAAATGTTAGCATATGATGTAAAATAGCATTTAATGGAATTTAACAATTAGAAATAGTGATTGTAAAACAGATACAGTGCACGACAGACCAGGTCCTGTCATATTATTATGTTGTCTATTATTGTGTAGCTGATTAGTAATACATTAAGACCTGACCGATCGATAAGTAACATGAAAAAAAGGAAACAAGCGAAATGTATAACAAGAATGATTTCACCAGTCACATCAGTCCCCACAGGAATAGGCTCGACACATTGCTATCTAGTTTGTAAATCGTTTCGTTGCTAATATGTACGACTGGACTTTTTTGAAAACGTGGGCATTATATTGGTCCGAAAGGTTATTTGACCCAAACAGTAAATTATGTTGAGATAAAACACATGGTAAGTGTGTAAAGAAAGCTTGTCTTTGATCAATATATCTCGGACAAATTAATAAATAGTGATATGCTGTTTCTATTAGACCGCAGGTGCAGTTTGGATTGTCTATAAGGGAACGCTTGTGTAAATGTTGACCACGGGAACTACATTCAAGTCTAAGTCTAGCATGTAATACTTGTCATTGGCGGTCTCCAGTATGATAGTATGTTGGGGGTTTGGTTAAGTTAGAGTTTAGGGATGACTTGAAAATTTGTAAGGTGGCGCTGTTCCTTATGTCCTCGTGTAGAATGTTCCAGATGCGAATAACTGATGGGAGAAAAGAATCCCGGTATAAACTAGTCCTCGCAGGTACAACTGAAATGTCATTATTATTTCTTAGGTCATAACCAGTTCGATCGTGCACCTGAGGCGGAATCAGTTCACTTAGGTAATTCGGAGTAAAGCTGTTATGCATTTTGTAAAATAATATGAGTTTGTGTTTTTTACGTCTATCAGCGAGAGTTTCCCATTTCGTTTCCTCATACAGTTTAGCTATACTGCATAATTTGGTTGCACCAGTCACTATTCGCGCTGCCTCGATTTGTATTGCTTCAACAGATTTATTTTGCTCTAGGTTATTTGATTCTCTGAAGGGCAAGTCGCTAGAGTACGCTAATCGTTGCCCACGCAATGATAGCTACAGGAGGTTAAAGAAGGAATTCCAGCTTCGTTTTGGTTTAAAGGACGAACCGGTGGCAGCTCGCCAAAGGTTGCACCTGGTCCGATAAATGGGGGAAGAGACATTGGATGAGTACCTATAACGGGTGTTAAGCATAACACTCGATGGTCATAAACATGCCGACACAAAGACCTCTGCACAATTAGCAACTGAGGCAAATACGCGGTTGTCGCCATAAGGAGGCCGCAGCCTCTGTTATAAATGAATCGCCGCGCACCATACAGGAAGCTTGTCGGCGGGTCAAGAGCTATGTCGCCGATTTAAAAGATTTAAAAGCGATCCACGGCAACATAGTTGTTTTTAAAGAGCGCGTTTTTAATGCGCAAGAAGAGGACCGCGTTGCCAGGAAGGAGCTGAAACTCTGTAGTCCTGAAACAAGGTCACTATGGTTAACCAAGTATCAGCTGACATGGAACAATGGAGTATTGTACTACTCTTGGGAAAGTACGAATGGGTCTTCTAACTGTCTAGTGGTCCCCAAAGAATTACAAAAGAAAGTAGTAGTATTTTGTCATAATATCAAAGAATCTGGTCATTTGGGGGAGGTCAAAATACTAGAGAGATTGAAAGACCGTTTTCACTGGTACGGAATGACAAGAGATAGCGGTCTATATGCAAAGAATTGCTCTACTTGTAACATGAACAAAAATCATTTGGATATTGTTGGGCCTTTCACAAAAGTATATCTGGAAAACTTGTCATGGTGGTGGATCAATTCCCAAAATGGGTCGAGTTGGCTGCATTACCAGAACAGAATGCTGAACTTACTGCACAAGCTTTCTTGCAACGGTTCATTGTCACGTTTGGCTGTCCACTTGAAGTTCACACTGACCATGGAAAAAGTAGTAATTTGTTTCAGGCCTTTTGTAAGGTGCTAGAAATTACAAAAACTCGAACCACTCCATACCAGCCATCAGGTAATGGTCAGTGTGAAGTTTTCAGTAGAACCATCTGACAAATGGTCAGAAGTTATATTGGCCGTGGGTTGAGATATTGGGATGAGCATCTACCATTAATTGGAATGGCCCTTCATTCAATGAAGAACAGAGCTACTGGGTTCTCGGCTAATATGTTAATGCTGGGGAGGGAAACAATGCAACCCATTGATCTCATACTAGGTCAAATAAAAGAGACTCCCCAGAATCTCAGTGGCTGGGTCAGCAATCTAATCACAAACGTTGATCACGTGCAACGTGTAGCACGAGAAAGGTTGAGCGAGACCCAACTACGTCAGAAACGGGGTTATTACATCAAACGTAAGGAGAATATGTATGAAGTTGGTGATGTAGTTTATATGATAGACTCCTCTATCAAAATCGGAAAGAGCAAAAAAAAAGTTTAGACTGCCGTGGTATGGGCCAATAGGACGTAGACGGCATTGATCCACCATGATAGACTTAAACCTTGTAATGACTCTGACCTACCATTGTGGCTGCAAAGACAAAGGCATATCCTTCTTGAGTCCTTGCCCTTTACAGACGTGAGGGGTGATGAGGAACAAGAGATTCCAGAATCTCAACCTGCAGCCTATACTGATGCAGATGCAACATTGCCTTTTATGCTTTGTGATGATCCAGATGTCACTTTATCATATATATGGGGGGAGCCTAAAATGGCGGTTCCGACCCTTCTGTTGAGGGGGAATAAATGAATCCGATCCTCTCCCCGAGGATAAGATGACGAGTAAGTGCAAGGCAATTCGTCGTCCAGCGCGATTTGTTTATTAATGTTTCGTTTCAATGATGACCCTTGTGGTGCATTGAATTAGCTTGTATGTTTTGTTCAGCATCTCAGGATCACTTGCTATGTTTTTTTTTAGGAGAACAGCTGGTAGAGTGGTTGCATCCGTTCAATTAGCTTGTATGTTTTATTGAATATGTTGCGATCACCTTGCATAGCTAATTTCATCTATGTGGTGCGTTTCGTGGCCGTGGTGGTCCGGATTAGCTTGTATGTTTTAGCGAGGTTAACATAGTCATTGTTTCCACCGTATGAACATTCGCTTAATGCTGTTAGCTTGCATGTTTTGTTGTAATGCAGTGTTGTTCAGAATCTAGTCAAGGGGATTCTCTCATTGATGCCTGGGCTTTTGCTGTGAATGGACTGCTGTTTTTCCTCATGTAGCACCTGACCGTAGGGTCCCTATTGGACCTCCTCACGTTTGTCGTGGATAATGTCTTATATCCCCTCCTTTACTTTTCTCGGAGAAGGAATTTTCTTTCTCGTAGAGTACGACCGGAGGGCTGGGTTGGAGCCGTTATTAAAGTTGTTGATATAGTGTACAGTGCCGTTATACAGCACTGTACCAACCGTCCGTTTAATTGTTATTTTTCATTATGCTATTTTAAATCGTTTAAATTGCATAAGGACACTCAAGTTGCTGTGCAACAATTCCTCCGTTACAGTGGCTTTCATGGTCTCAGCTCACCAAAATGTCATCTCATTTTGAGAATGGCGTCGATAGACTCCCATGTTCACTTGGATGAGCTCTCCCGTCGTTCTACCGAGTCATTTCAGGAATTGGAAAGTTTAATAGCTCCCTCAGCTGTTGACTTGCGATATTCCACAGCAAACTATGTTTATCCAAATAATTGGAGTCTTATCGATGAGTACATGCGGAAGAATCTAACATTACGATTTACCATGGGAGTTCACCCACATATGGTTTTTTGGAGGTCTGTTAATGGTCAGATCGACACGCTTTCCGATTGCAGTTCAGCGCTTTCCGCAAACCGTAGGAATCGGAGAAGCGGGCCTCGACTTCACGACTACATGTCGGTGTAGTGCGTCTCACAATCGGGCGCAATGCAAACGAGACCAAATAAAGACTCAGCGATCCTTCCTACGGCAAGCCCTCTTATTGGCAAAGAGGCTGGCAAAGACTTATCCTGCATATCCGGGATAATGACACTGGGAAGGCTGCTAAGGAAGTGTTGGCACTCATACAAAAGTTGAAGATGACGAAATCCCTAATCCATCGTCATTGTTACGTAGGTACTGATGAGTACCAGCAGTGGAGCACTGTGCTACCAAACTGCTGTTTTGGTATGGCTAGGGCCTCATTCGACAGCGATAGCACTGTCCAGACGCTGCTATTGTTGGACAGTCCAAAACGTTTAGTTCTGGAGACTGATGCACCTTATCTGTCCATGGACGGTATTACAGGTGTGAACGGTCCATGGAATGTTCACCTGGTTGCCGGTAAGTTGGCGCTAAAAATTGGCTGCCCAGTATCACAGGTACTAGGGTTATGTAACAAAAATGCCGACAAATTATATGGTCTCGACTAGTAAGGTTTTCAATGAAACTTCGTTACTATCAGCCAACAATATGACGTTTAATGTTTAACGAAACTCAATGAGCGCACTCTCTTTGAGTGACGTTTCTTGGTGTCACTGAACCGAACATGTGGTCACTGTTTATTTAATAAAAAACGGGGTTGTTGATTCTTGGATGTAATTATCTTGTATGTTGTTACTCCATGAGTGATATTTGTGTTATTTGCACATTTTGATCTATTTTGGGGTAAGTTGGTTATGCGGATATTGACTGACTTTTATGTTGTGAAGACTGCATGATTCACTTGTATACTATGTCTAATATGTTTGCGTGACTTACTGCACATAATAATAACAATAATCTTCAACCATTTTTCAGATACTCAATGTCAAAAGTATGTAAGTTTCATTATTTTTCCTGGTTTTTGGTTGAATTATCCAGCGATCACCAATACTTCTTACAAAATAGATAATGCAATCCAACAAAACTGTAATAATTGTAATTATATCATAACCATATACAATTGTGTAATAATGCATAATAATATCACATATATGTAAATGTAATGAAAACTCATGTAAATTTGTTGCGTTGGTATTTTCTGGGTAATGTATAGCCATGTAGTTTATTTAGCATGTACTTCAGTGTGACGTTGTCTACATGTATATCCAGTATTAATTGCTTAACGAGCTTTTCATTTTAACCTGATACGGATACCTTCCGATTTGTGTAGCCCTAGGAACGACAATCTGTGCACTATTAAAATGATCCCAATAAAAAATCAGAAGATGAACTATGCTTGCCGAATAATATTTAAGTATAATACTAAATATCATTTGAATTTAATCAAATCGTTCAGAACAATATACGTGGAATAAACAATAATACAGTTTCACAAATTTGTGAGCATTTTGCAACTTTCAATTTTCAATTTTAGACACTTTTTGCAAAACTGACTGTTTGTAAAATGTTTAGTTTTTTACAATGTTTAGTTCAAAAGATCAGATAAGTTTTTCTTGACTCGTTTGTTTCTGGTGGATGGTTCTTTGCCATTCTGGAAGTATGGTGTACATATTGGACTAACTTTGCCAAACCTGTTCCCGCAGGTCATGGATTTGCTGCAGTCCTTACTTATCTTAACAAGAGACGAATGCGTTTGTTTTTGGCCAGCAACATAGTGTACCTAATTGCACCAGTCGTCCATTTTGTCTGTTTATGGCACTGTCCAATGAAATGCGTCGATACGTAATAATAAGTCTAACAGTGGTTTTGATTTGATGAATGAGTCTATCGATACGATTTTGCTTATCGACCGGCAAAACCTTTGTTGTTACTGCTACTGTGTAGTCAGCTTTGCTTGTGTAGACAAAACCTTTACGTAAATATATGTATATATCTGTAATGATAATAATAATACTAGTAATAATTACAAATAATAACGTTCCATAGAGGCACTTCTTTTCAATAAAACGGAGGATAAGATATACACAATTCTGTTTCATTGAGGACTGTAGCTAGTACGTTCTTTCTTCTATGATCAAACACAGTGTATGCTCATTATCAACATGTATAACATTTTAATACGGGATAGAATAGTGATAATCGGTGTTTGCTTGTTTTCCTAGTTACATTTAATATTCCATGTTCAGCTATGCTTAGTAGCACTGCATCCTATTATGAAATTGTTGTAATTATATCAGTAGATTGTATTCTGCTTAAGTTTATTGATAATTGATGTAAAGAACTGGCTAATGAATCAAAGTATATGTCTTTTATACATTGTTATATGGCATTTTAAGTAAATCTTTTTAAGTCAAAGTGGTACTATGCGGTTTTCAACATTGTACAACAAAGATATTACTTCTATGTTTATATTAAATGGGTCCTGTGAACATTTAAAACTTATATTGGCAACAGGATTGCAATAAGAAAGGACCATTTTTGTATTTTCTTGATAGTTTTTTAACTGTTGACTGCAGTGATTAATACATTTAATAAGGATGTTGATGTCTCCTCAAAGATGGGGTAGAGTGTTGTGCCTGTAAGCCCTGTGGGGAGCGTCGGATTTGGTGACCTGATGAAGTTGACCTCAGAAAGGAACCGGTCAGCCAATCATCTGTCTGCGATAACTCACGTGACCGTTATCCGGGTTTGTTTGGCATCCCAGGACAGGAGACGCTCTCTTCGACTCCAACCACAGACCAAGCAACACGTACCAGATACATCAACTGTTGGTTTGGGGAGCTGAGCACGACTGATTAGTAAGTAGATCGCTACCTATTCTCTTTAACTGTGCGTTATATATGGCGCGGGGTGTAACGCTCTTACAACTCACTCAAACGAAATAAATTATACTTATCGATTATTTAGACCCACAGCGATTAGCTAGTGTATACACACGTTTTACGTCATTACTGGATGTCCAGTTTTATAAATAGAACAAAAACTGTCACCTTTTTCAGTCCAAAACAAGATTGGATTGATTTAAACACAAACTGTCGAATACAACTAGACAGTTTGACTTGATCAGCGTTAGAAAATGACATACTAGTATGTTTTGATAACACCCCAGTCCCTGGAAAATCTCGAAAAATACCCGCAAACCCTCCTGGAAAAAAGTCTCGAACACAATCCCTGGATCCCCTCCCCCACCATTCCGTTCAACATATTTTCCTTCCTTAGGTGATATTGCGCGGAAAAGCCGAATTAGACCAACAACGTTGACACCGTTGTAGGGACTTGGAACCGAACTGGTATAATACCAACATCGGGGATTGCCCTGAAAATGCTTCTCCTATGGTGGGGATAGAATAATAAATCACGGAGGGGAAAATAATTGATAGGTGCATAATTGTTTTGCGTTTATCACCTCAGTAATTACTGATATCCTACAACTTTTTCCCTAATAGGAAATTTGTAAAAGTGCATTAAAATCGAAGGGGTGGGGGAGGGTGTAAGAGGGCTTCGGTGGGGATGGAGGGTTTTGTTGTAAAATATTCCGAAAATGGACTGTTTGTAATAACGTTAAGAATAACGTATCGCAAACAACATCTTGATATCCGTCCAAAGAACGATTTGGGGTTCTCTTATTTACCAAAAAGATATTCCAAAACCCTTTACAAAAACCCTGACTTTATTTTAAAAAATAACCTAGGAGTGCTTGTCCCAATACCCCCTAGAAACCTCGCATATGCGGACCTCAGCTGATTGGGCCTGCAACTTATAATCGGCCAGCTACGCCCCTGATCATTGGTGCATTTTTGGAGATTTCCCCAAAATTTTAAATATCTATTCTGACGCTCAAATTTTGATAAATTAGTCTGAATATTTGTTTATGGAAAACTAAATAAAAAAAGACGTTCCCTAATAGATCTACCCCCTTCCCACCTAGTTTTATTGCATTTATGGTATCACCCCAGTATCTACACCCCTGTCTTTGAAGCATTTCTTTTAATATAGTATAAATAATGTGGATGTTAACGAGTCTATCTCTCTTGGTTACTGACTGAGCTACTTACCCACACGCAGTTTTATGTTTATACACTTGTTGTATATTCTCCGGAGGCGGGTGGGTGTATGTGGGGAGGGTGCGGCGGGGCATAACTCGAGGATTAGACAGAAACGAATTTCTGTCAGGCAGGGATGGGCTATCCAGATAATCTCCGTACTCTTCATCCATGCCCACGCGTTAAGAAATGTATTTGTTTAAGCCCAGAATACTCCTCTAGTTTAAACAAGAAAGCAACAATAACAACAACAACAAATCCATTTCTTACCTCCACCCCATAAAGCAATCTGCAAATACCCCCACCTCCCCATAACGGATTAAAAACAAACAAACAAACAGCAACAACAAAAACTAATGAAAAAAGCGTTCTCCTCAAGAAAATGTACAGACTACCCCCAAGATTAAAAAGAGAATGCATCCTCTGAAAATACGTGGCTTATCACTCCCTAATAAAAAAATATAGGGGAAAAAACTGGAAAAATCTCGATCCAACATATCCCGTTTCGTTTGTTATCATACACACACTTCCCTCATGGAAATTGTGTAGCCTTACCTCCCCAAATCCTTCCCCCTGCCCTGCATAAAAAGCCTCCCTTCCGACATTTTTACAAAATCACGAAAATACCACCCCTTTTGGGGAAAAATGCGTTTTGTTCACAAACCCACCCCTGGAAGCCCCCCTCCAAGCAAACAAATATCCTCTATTTATTCAATCATAATCAACAAATATCCTCTATTTAAGTATGTCACGCGCGGGCTTTGTGTAATCAATATTTTTTATAGAACATAGATCAGACGCTTGGCCATGATCGCAGTCGGAATGCGCTTCACGTGAGCCGGTATTGTTCGGTGGCACGAAATACCCAAATCTACCACAATCCTTACCCAAATCATTACCCAAATCTGCCCAAATTTACCCAAATCTACCCAAATCCTTACCCAAATCCTTGCCCAAATCTACCACTACACACATATAACGTGGTACGAATGTATATGTGTATAGTGCAACTTCTGAAACAAGAAATATTTACCCAAATCTACCACTTTACACATATAACATGGCACGAATGTATATGTGTGTAGTGTAACTTCTGAAACAAGAAATATTTACCCAAATATACCAAAATCCTTGCCCAAAAATACCACTATACACATATAACGTGGCATGAAAGTATATGTGTACAGTGTAACTTCTGAAATAAGAAATATTTACCCAAATCTACCCAAATCTTTTCCCAGATCCACCACTCTACACATATAACGTGGCACGAAAGTATATGTGTATAGTGTAACTTCTGAAACAAGAAATATTTACCCAAATATACCCAAATATTTGCCCAGATCCACCACTATACACATATAACGTGGAACGAAAGTATATGTGTATAGTGTAACTTCTGAAACAAGAAATATTTACCCAAATCTACCCAAAGTTGATCAAATCTACCACTATACACATATAACGTAGCACGAAAGTATATGTGTACAGTGTAATTTCTGAAACAAGAAATTTACCCAAATCTACCCAAATCCTTGTCCATATCCACCACTATACACATATAACGTGGCACGAAATTATGTGTTTATAGTGTAACTTCTGAAACAAGAAATATTTATCCAAATTTTCCCAAATCTACCCAAATCCTTGCCCAGATCCACCATTATACACATCGCACGAAAGTTTTTGCGTATAGTGTAACTTCTGAAACAAGACATATATACCCAAATCTACCCAAATCTACCCAAATCTGCCCAAATATTTGCCCAAATCTACCACTATACACATATAACGTGGCACGAAAGTATATATGTATAGTGTAACTTCTGAAACAAAAATATTTACCCACATATTCACATTCATGGTACAAATGATGGGGGCTACACATATGCTTTCTTTGCTACATATGCGTGCGTGCGTGCGTGCGTGCGTGCGTGCGTGCGTGCGTGCGTGTGTGTGTGTGCGTATGAGAGCGCGCGCGATGGGCTAGGTGGGGGCATTGAGTGGATGGTGGGGGTGGTGCTGGTAGGGAGGAGCGCGTAACGTCGCTTTGTTCAAGTGCTCAGTAATATTACGATGGTAAATCAGCTAAAATAGAAGTACATGTAATACACATGCTATTTAGTCTCAGTAGACGTAATGACATACTATATAAATATATTCCTATTCGCAGAGTAGAACTAACTCCACGGTCTTAAACTAACCAGCTGTATAAGTGTGTGTAGGAGGCCATGCTGTCCGCGCCGGCCATGCTGTCAGCGGATACTATGGCCTAGGCATAGGAGGCCATGGTGTCCGCGAGGCCATTGTGTCCACAGGGGGCGTCTCAACGTTATGTTATCGAGTGTAAGGGGTTTATTATAACGTATTGGGTGGAGATTAAATGACTGAATGAGTAAACTGATTTGAATTGAATCTTGTTTAACGACTCATTAGCATAATATAAGTTTTTAGAGCCGCCCCAGAGGAGAGGAAGGTGATATTAAAGCTTAATGAGTGGTGAAATAATGTCTAAATAGGAACATTTAATTGAATTGAATCTTATTTAACGGCTCATAAACATATTATAGGTTATTTAGAGCCGCCATAGAGAAAGTTGAAGTTGGTGATATAACTTATTGAGCGAATGAAATTAAATTGAATTGAATATTGTTCAGTGGCTCATCAACACATAATAGGTAATTTAGAGCCGCTCCAGAGAAAGTGGAAGGTGGTATTATAACGTATTGAGTGGAGAAATAATGACTAAACAAGAAAACTGAATTCAATTTAATATTGTTTAACGGCTCATCAACACATTATAGGTTATTTAGAGCCGCCCCAGAGAGAGGGGAACGTTTTATTATTACTTATTGAGTGGTTAAATAATGAAGAACTTATTGAGTGGGGGGAAATTGAATTGAATATTGTTTAACGGCTCACCAACACATTATAAGTTATAAGTTATTTAGAGCCGCCCCAGAGGGAGGGGAATGTGGTAGTATAACGTATTGAGTGGTAAAATAAAGACTAAATAAGTAAAGTGAATTGAATTGAAAATTGTTTAACGGCTCAACAACACATAATAGAACATTTAGAGCCGCCACAGAGCATCAGCATAAATTGATGTATATACCCCCAGAGAGCGAGGAAAGTGGTGTTATAACGTATTGCATGGTGAAACAATGACTTAATTAGAAAACTGAAACTGCTCATCGACACATTACAGGTTAATTAAAGACGCCCAAGAGCATACAAATCAATTGATATCTATACCCCATAAGAGAGTGGAAAGTAATATTATAACGTATTGAGAATTGTGATAATGACTAATAAGGCAATTGAACTGAATTTTGTTTAAAGACTCATCAACACATTACAAGTTATTTAGAGCCACCACAGAGAGAGTGAAATTACACTATTAGGGGTAAACTCGTGGAATAAATCCAGAATCTCATCCTAAGTATTGACAGCGGATTGTCCTCCACCCGACTAAACTAATGTGCCAGTGAGCATAACTAAAACATTGATTTGTTCATATTTTGGTTGAAGCTATTAACCTTTTTTATTATTAAATAATGAGCTTTCGGATGTAACTTTCTCATGAGAGTCTTGCTTTTAAATAAGTTTGTGGAGCACACCGGCCGTTGTCCCTTTAATCCTTGATTTACAGTAATATCTATGACATTAACAGTAATACGGCATGGGGGTAACGCGTATGCTTTCGTTGCTACATATGCATGTGTGCGTGTATGATAGGGGTGGGCGGCGGGGGTGGTTAACATCGCAGGTAACAATGTTTCAATCATATCACGACGATGTCTGCTTCCAATAAATAAAAACAATATAATATAATTCTAGATAGTATAAATGCAGTATAGACCCAAATATATTACCCAAATACACTGAAATAATTGATCGATATGTTGCAAACGTATGATTTATTCAGTTTCTACAAGTGTAGCGTGATACAAGTGTAGCATGTGTGTATAAGGGGAGTATGGGTCCTGGGTAATACGTATGAATTCGTTGCTACACATGTACATGTATGTGTGCGTTTATGAGAGAGGTGGGTGGAGTGGGAGTGTTAACCGATATACAAACCTGTTTCCCTTACGAAAGGAATCTAAATCCGGCCAAATATACTTATGTGCGGTATGAATTTCAATATGCAAGTGTGTTGAATCTTATCAGTGTCATTACGTAATAGTCATTAACCGCCTAATGTGATACCATGGTCAGTTGTGTGATATAGAATATTATGTTAGTGCCTTTTACTAACAAGTGTATTAGGCGAGGCTTAGAAAACGAAGAATGGTGAGGCTCTAAGGCACTGACATAATATTCTATGAATTATCCACATTTTCTGTATAAATTATTATTATTATCTATATCGCAGAATGTTGCGCTTATCGAGGACGCCGCCATGTTGTTGTTTTTTGTTTGTTTTATGACACCAGATAACGTTACGTACATGACGTCAGACAATGCTACGTACAATACACGCCGAGGGATTCTGCATTGATTTGTTTTATTGGTCAGTGCCTAATAAAGCAAAATGTATTAGGTCAGCCCGTTATTAGGCATAAAAGTGTATATCTACATGATAAATGTGGTTCTTACCCGCTGTGTCGATAATTAATGTTACGCAATTTACTGTGGTATCCCATTAGGCCGTTGATGAATATTACATAATGAAACTGATAAGAGTCAACATATTTGCATATTGAAATTCATGACGCACACAATATATTTGGCCGGAGTTAGAGTCCTTTTGTTAGGGAAACAGATTTGTAACTAAATTGCTTTTATATTTATTATAATTATATGATTTTAAAACTTCATAATGTTACTCTTTTATTCAATATTTCGGCCCCTTGGCCTTTTTCAAGAGATAATGATTTCACGAAGCACTTATGTCACGTCCATTTTGCGTGTAAGAGATTGAAGTTATGACTCAGCGTCATGGCTGCGCTTCCTGTCCAACGTAACGTCATTTCCCGCAGTGACGTCGCGTCATGGCTCAGAATGACGTCATATCGTTTCCCCACAAGATTTAAAAAATACGCTAAAGTATCACTTTATTACACCCAAAAGGTACTTTAGTACCAAGCTTTCTTATCCAAAGATCTTATATTAGCTGTCTATATATCCGACCTTTATGAAACACTCTTTGTAATATTGTTTCACGCAAATCATTTTCACTGTGACCTTCAAAATGTCTATTTATCGGGTTTTCTGTCTACAATCTTATATATCTGGTGGTGCTCTGCAATGCGTTCTTTCAAAAGTCTTTCTGTTTCTCCTACGTATATTGTTTTGTCACATCGTACACACATGAGGCCATATACCAGATTCCTGTCAGTGCAACTTATATTTGTGACTGTGCGGAATGATTCTTTCCGAGATACGTCAGAAATGTTACCTTCTTGAACTATTGAAGGTTAGATAACTTTAATAACAGTAATTGAAGTAATATTAATTTGTTTAACACATGTTTTTTAAGAAACATATTATGGGCTAGTTTTAAACGATATCCTATAGTAAGTATGTCATTGGAGACAACAATAAAAAGTTTGACGAGCGATTAACGAGCGTTGAGGATAAGGGTGAGACTGCAGATTTTAACTTGGGGCTCGCTAATGACAAAATAGTGACTCTGGAGAAGCAGAGAGATAAGCTCAAGGAAGATGTTGTCTATTTGCAATCACAGTCGATGAGAGATAATTTGATATTCAGCAACATTACCGAGGGCGCAGGAGAGAGCGTGGAAACTACTGAGGTTATATTGCGAAATTTCTTGCATGAGAAAATGAAGGTTGCTAAAGACGTCGTTGACAGGATCGGGTTCGAGCGCGTACATAGAATGGGGGCGAAGGAAGAGGGCAAGCAAAGGGCGATTGTGGCTAAGTTTTCGCTATACAAGGAACGGGAGTTTGTGCGTAAACAATGGAAAGCGTTACAAGGAACACCATATTATGTAAATGAACAATTCCCACGAGAAGTAGCGGAGAAAAGGAAAAGGTTGTTGCCCAAGATGAAAGCAGCACGTAATAGGGGAGACACGTCTTGGATAGCGTACGATACCCTGTACGTTAACGGCAAACCAGTGAAGGACTAGGGCCACGCAGAGGGTGAACTACGGTTCCTTTCGTGGAACATACACGGGCTTACTCGTAGTAAGAAAGACAGTAGTGACTTTATTAATATTATTGCTGAAAATGACATTATTTTTCTATATGAATCCTGGACGAGTTCTAATAGTGACGTTGATTTAAGTGGTTATATTTCACATAACTTTTATCGTAAATTTAAGCATCGAAATGCTAAAAGGTCTAGCGGTGGTATAGTTTTACTTTATAAAGACACATTAAAAACCGGTATTGAGATAGTAAAAAACCATTTAGATACTATTATTTGGATTAAACTTGATCACCAGTTCTTTAATCTTGAAAATGATATTTATGTTTGTGGTACATATTTGTGGGGGGAAGATTCTCCTGCATATAATATTGCTAATGTTGACTTATTTGAAATATTAGAAAATGATATAGATTACTACGAAGGTCTTGGATCAGTATACGTTACGGGTGATTTAAATAGTAGGGTTGGCACAAGGCATGATTTTATTATACAAGATAGGGTAATTTTTTGTACAGATGATATTGACTATGTTCCCGACGAACCTCTGCCCCGGGCCTCACTTGATAAATCATGTAATAACCAGGGTATAAAATTGCTTGATCTATGTAAGTCAACTTGTTTAAGAATAGTTAACGGTAGAATAGGTTGTAATACTGATGTTTGTACTTTTGTGTCACACAATTGGGAGTCAGTGATTGATTACCTACTCACACGAGATATAAATCTTTCAAAATTGGTTCAATTAATGAGTGGAGTGACCACTCACCTATTAAATTTTCCTTGTGTTGTAATAATACATCGCCTATAACGGTAGATAAAAGCGACGTAAAATATAAATGGGATAATTTATTGAGGGAGCGTTTTCGCTCAGGTCTAATAGCAAAATTGTCAGATTTAAATAATTTAACGGCAAATATTGAATGCTCGAATAGGGATTCTGTTAATCTTGTTATGAATGATTTCACCCAGATAATACGTGATGTATCTGATCCGTTGTTTTCAAAAAAATATAATCATAAAAATAATGTTACTTTCTCTGATCAATCAATTGTAAAAGACAAAGAATGATTTGATAATGATTGTATTATTTTTAAAAACAAGTACTTAGAATCATTACGTATATACAACTGTAGTAAAACAGTTTTAAATAGAGAGTATTTTTGTAAATGTAAAAAGGAATATAAAGATTTGACTAAGAGAAAGAAACGAAATTCAGAATTGAAAAAAATATCTGATATAGAAAAATTGAAACACTCTAAACCTAAGGAATTTTGGAAATATTTTAAGAAAAAGAATAATAATTCCGGAAGTTGCGACATAACATTGGATGAGTTTAGGGATTATTTTTCAAGTTTAAGTAATAATATTTTTCAAACATCAAACGAAGAGGCCGAATTATTCTGTACCGAAAACGATTTTAATAGTGATAATTGCCCATTTGAAGAATTGGACCAACCATTTACAGTATCTGAATTATTGAGTGCCTGTAAAAGTTTGAAATCTGGAAAAGCTAATGGGTGCGATTGTTTACTGAATGAGTATTTTATAGAAAGTATGGATATTACAGGCTCGCATATTTGTGATATATTTAATGCAATTTTGGCTTCAGGGTATTTTCCTGTTAAGTGGACTGAGGGGGTCATTATCCCTATACATAAAAAAGGCAGCGTCGATGATCCAGGTAATTACCGGGGCATAACATTAGTTAGTTGTATGTCTAAATTGTTCACCACTTTACTCAATAAAAGAATTGAGACTTTTTGTAACGAAAATGATATAATTTCGGATGCGCAGTTTGGGTTCCGAAAGGGACGGTCAACAGTTGACGCGATATTTGTATTAATGTCAATTATTCAAAATTATTTATGTAATAATAAACGATTATATGTTGCCTTTGTCGACATGATGAAATGTTTTGACAGCATTTATAGAAATGCACTTTGGCTTAAATTATATAAGCTAGGAATACGTGGAAAACTTTTGCGCATTATAAGGGACATGTATCAAAAGGTTAAATCGTGTGTAAAAAGTTGTAATAGCTATTCAGACTACTTTGAATATGCTGTTGGTTTGAGACAAGGGGAGGTAATTTCGCCTATACTGTTTTCCATGTTTGTGGAAGATCTTGAACTTTATTTGCAAAGTAATGTTGAGACAGGTTTAAATATAGATGACATAGTACTAATAATCTTACTTTTTGCTGATGATATGGCTATTTTGGGCAAATCTCCTGCTGAATTACAAGATAATCTTAATCGATTGCATACATATTGTAATAAATGGGGCTTATGCGTAAATATTGCGAAAACTAAAATAATGGTGTTTAGAAAACGTGGTGGATTGTTGCCTAATGAATCATGGACTTATAACGATCATATTAAAGAAGTTGTTAATGATTTTAACTATCTTGGAAATATTTTTAATTATACTGGGAATTTCAACTTAAACCAAGAACACTTAGTCGGCAAGGCGCTTAAGGCATTAAAAACTCTATTATTTAACTGTAAAAAAATTCGTTTAAAGCCAAAACTACTATGTCAGTTGTTTGATGCGTTCGTTGGTTCTATTTTAAATTATGCAAGCGAAATCTGGGGGTATACAAGGTCGAAAGTTATAGAGCGAATACATTTAAAATTCTGTAAACGTTTATTGAATGTTAAAATGAATACATGTACTGTGGGTGTTTACGGAGAGCTGGGTAGATATCCCTTATATATATCACGATATGCAAGGATAATAAGTTATTGGTGTAAAATTATTAATACTGATAATATAATAATAAAAAAAGTATACGAACAAGGGCTAAATGATTGTAATAAAGGATGTAAGAACTGGGTATCAAACGTTAAAACCATGTTAAATAATTACGGATTTACCGATATATTTGAGAACAATCATTTTGTAAATCCCAAAGTATTTCCAAATATTTTTAAGCAAAAAGTTATTGATAATTTTATTCAGGAATGGTTTAGTTCTATAGAAAGTAGTACAGTTCTTGAAAACTATAGCTTAGTAAAAATGCAATTTGACTATGAAAACTATCTTGATATATTACCTTGTAATTTGAGATTGTTTTATACTAGACTAAGACTTTCTGTTCATCCTCTTAGAATTCAAACTGGGCGTTATGATAGAAATAGAATACCAAAAAATGAAAGATATTGCCTTTGTTGTAATTCAGGCGATATAGAAGATGAGTTTCACTTTATATGTATATGTCCATGTTTTGTAGATTTGCGTAAGCAGTATTCTAAAAAGTATTATTACCAAAGACCATCAATGTTCAAGTTTTTAGATTTGATTAGCTCTCATAATAAAACTGTATTATATAAAATTTCAAAATATACCAAGGAAGCCTTAGAAATAAGAAAATCAATTTTAAATGTTTAAGCATGTTGTTCATTCTCATTCTATTAAATTTCATAATCTTTAAGGAATATTGTATTACAAATGTGAACTAAAGTAATATAATTCAACATTTATTTGTAAAAGAAAATCTTTTATATCTATTACGTGACTATATGTTTAATGTATTTGTATGTAATGTTTGTATGATGATGTACTATGTACAAATCTTAATAAAATATCTGTTCTGTTCTGTTCATAAGTAAAAGTAATTAATATTTGCATATCAGGTAAATAAACTTGATAAATAAGTCTTGATTTTATTTAGGTTTTTACCGGTATGTTATTTCAGCAAACACATTATTTGTTGTGCATGACACCGAAACAAAATGTATGTATTTAAATAATTTGCTTAAAATTTCCATTTTTCGAGAAATTTAGCTAACACAATACGTTCTATAGCCAGAAAAATCCTATAATAGTATTCTCTTTTGATATTCGTAGTAATCTTGATCGAGTGGTATAAAAGAGAACAATACCGTTTCTGGGTATAAGAATACACTATTGCTAATTTAGTTTCAGCTTTCCTCAGAGGAGCATTTTTTTAATGCAAATTTGGCAGCAGGAGATACTCCAGAATGCACACATTTAATTACCGATAAACATAATAATCGCCGTTTATATAAGCCATCGGATCCACCTAACATACGTTCACATTCGGTGCTCAAACGATGACCGGGCCTGCACATTCAATTTAACATAGCTACGCCCCTGATTATCTTTCTTAACACAATAACTAGCTGAGTTAATAGTATCCCAAATTTCACTAATATACAACAAGACTGGTTCAACAGTATGATCAAACAAGTGTAACATAGTATCAACATTATGGAAATCTCCAAAACATTTACTCAACTTAAAATTAGCTTTGAGTCCCCGTTTACACATTCAGGATTAGACATTTGTATGATATAAGACTCGCTCTTCGGGGCATACAATTTTATTAGATCCTGGGACCATACGCCGCTGGATATAGGGGATGAAATAAAGATACAACTATTGCTCTTTCCACCGCCATATGCTTGCCATCTTCGGGATGGTTAAACTTCTGTACTGTTGATTTTTATGAATATTGAGTTCTGCTCAACCCGGGGCTAGAGGGCGTGAGCGGTAGCTAGCATATTTCACTATCGCTCATGAACAGTCTTAATCAAACCGAGACTGCAATATTTCGTATGTGTCGTGCTCGGCCGTTTCCAAAGGTCCATTATCATACTCTCTTTTATTTATTTTCAGTCTTAATTTTTTTAGAACATAGAAAACGGATAGAGTTTACCCTCTAGTATTTATCACGTCAATGAACATATCAAGCGATTTATGGCCTGTCTATAAATGTTGAGTGGTACATATTTTTGATAGCATTATAAAAGTTACCAGAGATGCCTAAGTTACATAATTTATAAAACAAAAGTACTGAATGAATACTCGAGTCGAACGCCTAATGGGGCCTTTACACAGGATGGCGACCTTTGTGCCTCTCGTGTGCGACCATACATTTTGCCAGGTCGTCGTTGGAGGCTCAAAGGAGGCAGAATGGTTGCCTAGGTCGTTGAAAGATGGTACACAGGAGGTTGAGACATCGTCATGGACGCCATGGTCGCCGTGAAATTTTGAACATGTTCAAAACAGTCGCACAAAGGTCGACGAGGAGGTTGGTTGCTCAAATGTGGCTCAAAGGAGGCAGAAGGGAGGCACAAGCATTACCGTGGTTGCAGAATGGAGGCACAGTTGTCGCCCAATTGTCGCCAGGTAATAGATGCGTTCTGCTGCAAATGTTTTTGGCTGAATGGTCGTCCAGTGATCGCCGTTAGTTGCCGTTGGTCGCCGATGATGGCACAGAGGAGGCACAGAGGAGGCTCAGTGGTTGCCCAAACTTTGCTCGGGGTCGCCTATGTAGCCTATAATCGCGTTGGTTGCCGTAGGTTGCACAGGGGAAGCACAGGGGAGGCAGGCAGATGGCTCAGTGGACGCACAGGTCGTTCGTAGATCGCCATGAAAATGCCCGAAAATTGCATTTTTGGTGGTTCAAGGGAGGCACAAGGATCGCTGGAGCAGTTATTTACATAGAAACATGATTTTGTGGGTTTAGGCGACCATTGAGCGTCCTGGCCATTTTTTGGTCGCTCAAAGGTGGCACAAAATCGCAACCCTGTGTAAAGGGGCCTTTAATCAACAAGGCATGCATACACTTTAGCGTTTTTACTTTTATGTTTTTTCTATAATTGTACGTAAAACAATATATGATCGGCTGTTCTAGCCTTTGGTTGGAAACCTATCTGAGCTTTATTAATGATTTCTTTTGTATCAAGGTAAATTTGAATATACTTCTAAACAATTTAGAAAGACAGGGCATAGTAGTAGATATACCACGGTAAAGGTCTGTCCTGATTTCAGCATTTCATTTTTTATACCATCTAGTTCTGAAGATGTTTTATTCTTTAATTTAGAATTACATTTAACAACTTCTTTAGATGTTATCATAAAAATAAGTGTAAAAGTCGAACAGGAAATGCAGCTTTCACAGAACGGTCAGTGGCAAAAAAAAGGCCGCTGGGGGTTTAAACCAGGTTCTAGGGTGCACCAAACCTCACACTTACCCTTATATCATCCCAATAAAACGGGACAGTGTAAATAAAGAAATCTCCGCCATGAACTATTCTCTAACCAACAAGGCAGCATTAAAAGGCAATATAAGTAAAACACAAATATGCTCGTGTATATATAAGTACAAAAAAACATAGAAAAGCCACAAGGAAGATAGCCAGAGAAACAAGAGTATAAACCATTGAGGGCACGACAAGACAAGATTACAGACAAACATCAAACATCACCGTCCTTTTGGATAAAATCTAATTCATTAACGGATTTACTTGTTTCTTTCTCTTTAACTAGTTGTGTGTACAGGTTATCAACCTTTTTAAAATTAAGTTTAACAGAAAACAGATTAGAAGTTTGAAAACCATTTATCAGGAGTAACTTTAGCACATGGATCATTTACATTATTCTCTTCCTTTAACTCATTAACACTTTTCCAGTATTCATTAGGGTTACCACCATACAAGTTATCTAATTTATCATTAATACATTTCTTGAAATCTCTTCTTTTCCGCTTGCATGCTCCACTGTACAGTTTTCTAAATTTAAAAAATGAACATCTGCTATGTGGATCGTTTGGGATTTTAGAGTACAATATAGTTTTATCAATCAAATGTTTTCGCATTACTTTCAGATCATTATCGAACCATTTTTTCTTGTTTTCATTTCTTATTTCTTATTTTTCTTTCACAGGTATTGTTTTCTTCTTTAAGGATCTATCACAAACTGTATAAATAATATCATTACATTTGTGCAGAGCTTCCTTGACATTATCATGCAGATTTTCTGCAAGGAATGAATCCTGACCATAATTGAAAATGTTCACAATCAACTACTCTGTAACCATTGTACTGGAAACATTTATAATTATATATTCTCCACTCCACCCACCCCCATCTTGCACGCACACATACATGTGTAGCAACGAAATCATACGTATTACCCAGGACTCACACTCCCCTCATACACACACACACATGTATTGAAACTAAATAAATCATACGTTTACAACTTATCGATCAATTATTTCAATGTATTTGAGTAATATATTTGTGTCTATGTTGAATTTATGCTATCTAAGTGACTTAATATATACTTTATATAAGTGACCTATTAGACCTTTATATAAGTGACCTATTGACTTTATATAAGTGACCTATTACCTGACTTCTCTTACGGAAAAAAATGGCTTGCCGCGAACTATTCTGACGAACCATTTATTAATATATAGCGAACCATCGGCGATAATAGTTTTCAATATATATTTCCATTCGCCAAGTACTCGTTGGATGTTCATTTTTGACATGCAAATTAGGTCTGCCGCGAACAGTTCTCGCGAATACTTGGCGAACATTAAATTATTCATGAATAATTTGACAGAAAGCACTGTTCGCCAATAGTTCACTTCAAAACATGTTCGCCAACCATTCACACAAAATTCATTTTTGACATGCAAATTAGGTCTGCCACGAACAGATTCCAATTTCTAATTTGTGTTTAGAAAAATTATCAGCATTTCAATATTTTCTGAAATTATTCTGAAAAGAATTTCATTTGAAATATTAGTGGAAATAATCTTTTTTTCAATAGTATCGCCTATATTAGTAAAATACAAATTTACAATGGCCTATACTACCTTCTTGAATCGTTAATAATATACTTTACTCATGTATATTGAATAGAAAAAGTAAACCTTTTAGCCACCAGTTGTGGATTGAAAAGACATGTACTTTACTAACTTTAGGCGAACATGTTTGGGTCCGTAACGACCTGTCTAGTTACTTCCCTTACATGAATCTTCGCCATTTATACAAAATAAACACATTATTGCACATAACATAACACGTCATTTCCAATATTTTTTTGTTGAACATGTCGAGTCAAATTGTATCAGCTGTGTAGAAAACAAGGTTGATTCATTACATTTTCATTGATAAGCTGAAGTAATTTAGACTGTGTTTTACGAAAACTGGTGGTGACTCCTTCCACCCTTCAAAGTTCAGACACAGAATACTTCAGAGTTCACATTAACCCCTACGTCATCAGTGCATCCAAATAATTACAACACGAATAAGTTGCCGTTGTCATGTTTAGTTAAATATTACTATATATAACGTTATATTAATATGCAGATTATTCATAAAGTAAAGTACAGTCTGCATGGTTGCATGTACTTTGTGCATATCTTGTTGCTTGATAGTTTATTGGGTCTATAACTTTAAAGAATAATAGACTACTACAACATTACTTACTATATCGTTATCATGCATGAATAATGTATATTTCAGCTGTAAATTAAAGGATTTTTAAGAGGTATAGCCTACAAGGAGCTATTTATAGACAGGTATAATGTATTTTGCAGGTTTATTGGTGTTTTTAAGGGATAGGACAGAGAGATCAAAGGATAGGGGGTTAATTAAGGAGTAGGGGGAAATTAGATTTTGAATTAAAGGATAGAGGGAATACGCTCTTAAATGGTTGTGGAAGACCGGTATATTAGTTCAAGTACCAAGTAATGATGTAAACAACTATCGGGGTATAATGTTACCAAGTCTGTTTTCCAAAATGTTCTCGCATTTGCTGGTTAACAGGCTGAGAAAGTGGTCGGATGAAAACAATAGTTTAACAGAATTTCAATTTGGTTTTAGGAAACATAAAAGTACTACCGACTGAATTTTTATATGACATTCTATCATTAATAAAATTATTAAAAATGAAAAAGGTAAAGTTCATTGTGCATTTGTTGATTTCATGAAGGCATTCGACCTTTTATATCGGAACGCTATATGGTTCAAAATGATATATAGGGTCCTATAGAAACCACAGCGTCCGAACGCAATGGCATCGTAGGTCCGCACTGTACTGCAAACAAGGACTAGAAACTACAATGAAAGAGACAAAAAACAATAGAAAGGGTGGTGAAGACAGGGTTACCGACTTGGAACGGTCAGTAGGCAATAAGGCCTACTGGTTAGCTTGAATCGATTTTATATGCGCACAATCCTCGCTATTGTCCTGTCTTCAACGCCCAAATAGACAAGACAGTGTAAACAAAACTACATCCCATCAAAAGGAATTCTCTAACAATAAAGTCCACATCCAGAGAAACTAACTAAAGATACACATACAAAATAATAAACATCTCAGGATGTATCCAGAATCGTACTGAACAACCATAGTAGTTGCAGCTAAAGAGAAAACCAATCTAGGGTACGACCAGAAAACCCGAGGGACGAAAGCTCATGCACCCATCTCCCTTAGTTGGGGTTTCAGTAGGTACAATCATAGAGTCCCAAGAGGTAGTCCAGTCATCGCACAAGTGAAAAATGAAGCGTAATGACTGACTGTAGAGGGGTCAATCACTAAACATGCAGTGCGCTGTAAAACCAAAAGGTTATATCCTTTTCTGACGAACTTCCTGATTAAATTTGTAAAGCGGTCAGGAAACCCGTCAGACCCCTTTAACTTACGAAGTTTATAGACCACATCTCCATAAAATGAGGGTTCTGATATGCCTAGTCGCAGACGTGTTTTAAGGTTGGTGTTGTACTTTTCCAGCAGGCCCTCGTTGCGGCGGTAGAATTTAGAGAAAGATCTACGTAGTTTGTGATAACGAAAACCCTGTTGAAGAAGTTTACTTGTAATAACTTGATTTCGATCATTGAAGTCCATAACATCATTACACGCTCTAGCAAATCGAATGAGCTGGGAGATATACACCCCATATGAGGTAGCACGAGGTACATCTCCATCCAGGTGTGGATAGTTAACGATGTTAAAATTGAAATCATCTCTCTTATCATAGATTTTAGTATGAATACAATCATTTGAAATCGAGAGATGAAGATCGAGAAATGCTGCTACTGTATCCGAACTGTTGGCTTTATTCAACGTGAGCTCTGGTGGATAAATGTTAGTAACCATATGAGCAAAGAACGGATTATCAATATTGAGTATGTCATCAAGATACCGAGAAGTATTATTAAAGGCATCAATAATTTCACCCTGGCTAGCAGGTGACAAACTCAACATAAAATCTCTTTCATAGCAGTACAAAAACAAATCTGCAACAAGTGGCGCACAGTTAGTACCCATAGGAATACCAACAACCTGGCGGTAAATAGTTTTACCGTATCTTATAAAGATGTTATCCAGAAGAAAAGATAAGGCTCTACAAACATCAAGACAAGTCCACATATTATACTTATCAATCGGGGCCCTGACATTATTACAAGCTAGAAAAGTTGTACCTTCTCTAGCAAATGTCTTCTGAATAAGCTGAAGCAATTTTTCTTTGATAAGATTATGTGGTAGTGTAGTATATAGTGTAGAGAAGTCGTAGGTGCTTAGAGAAGAGGCATGAACATGCTTACACCGTAGTTTGTCAAGAACTTCTCCAGAGTTTTTGATAGACCAAAACAGATTAATTCCTGAGTTCTCGAAGGCCTTTCCGCAATATTTTACAATATGTTCTTTTATCGCGGAAAGTCAGGAAGTCAATAGTTTTGATACATTGGTCGTGGTACATGAACTAGAATTAGCGATAAAACGTGCTTTGTAAGGAATTTATCCAGTACATTGTAGGGAGCTTCGTCTGCTTACTAATTAAAGAAACCTTTATAGTCTCCATAAAGGTCACATGCTGGGAAACAATGTCCGTCTCCAGCAAAGGTGTAGTTAGATAAGCAGAAGTGCTCGTTAGCTCAGCATTCAAAGTATTGATATAATGTAGTCGTCAGACAATAATTATATTGTTGGAAGCTTTGTCTGCTGGAACTAGAGCAAATTTAGTATGTAAATTCTGAATACCCTTCTTAAGGTGTCGTAAATTGTAAGTGGAAGGCCTTACAAATTGGTGTTTCCTCAAAATTTGTTAACATTTTAGAATCTATGTATAGCTCTGTAAAAGCATGTGTTCAGGTGAATGTATCTTTAAGTGTTAGCTTTAATAGTTACATGGGTGAAAAACAAGGCGAGGTTTTATCTCCCCTTTATTATGTTTATCAATGACATATCAGCCTCACTGTATGACGAAAATGCAAATATGGTATCATTAGAAGAATTACAAGTATATATTACTATTTGCTGATGATACTGTATTATTCTCAAGAACTGCTGATGGTTTACAAGTTTTGCTAAATAAGCTAAGCATGTATTGTGATAAATGGAATATAACTGGTAATATTGATAAAACTGTATACATGACATTTAAACAAGGTAACCATGTGAACAATATTGATATGTATTATAAGAATTCTAAATTAAAACAAGTTAAACAATTCCTAGGTATAACTCTTGCATCAAATGGGCTATTTTTCAATGTCAAAAACATCTAGCAGAACAAGCAAATAAAGCACTATTTTCTTTAAATTCTCTTTTAGGGAAGTTTCACTAATGTTAAGGAGAAACTAAAATCATTTGATGCTATGATATCTCCTACCTTAAATTACGGTTCTGACGTCTGGGGTGGACATAAGGCACCTGATAGCGAAATAGTTCATCTTTAATTTCTAATACAAGTTCTAAGAGTTAAATCTCAGATCCCAAATGCTATAGTATATGGTGAACTTTGGGGTATCATTTAATATAATTCGTAAAGAAAGGATGCATAAGTACTGGTTTAAGATTATTAAGTCCCCTAAATCATTGATTCTCAAAACATTTCATGCACAAAGTCAAGACGATAATGTTTATTCGTGGGCCACAAAATAAAAGTTCTACTTGATGACTTGGGGTTTTCATACTTATGGACTAATTTACAGTTGACTAGTGTTATTTGAAGGTTATATGATCAGCATATGCAAAACTGGTATGCACATTTACGAAAAGAAATATAAAAAGATCGGACAGGGAAAGCAGCATTCAAGGAAGACAGTCAACCACAAAACACAGAAACAAACACGCGAACAGACAAACAAGAAGGCAAAAGCAATATAGATTGCAAACGATGTCACAAACACAAAAGGGTTGACAATATGGCTACCGCCTCGGAACGGTCAGTGGCAAAGTAGGCCACTGGGGGTTTAAACCGGTTCTACGGTGCACCAAACCTCACACTTACCCTACTGTAAGAAATCCCCGCCATGATCTAATCTCTAACCAACAAGGCAGCATCAATAGGCAATATAAGTAAAACACAAATATGCTCGTGTAAATATAATACAAAAAAACAATAGCCTAGAAAGCCACAATGAAGGTACTCAATGACTTGGCAGAAGCCAGAGCAGTAAGTGAATAAATCATTAAGGGCACGACAAACATCAAACGCCACCGTCCCAATGGACTTTAGGTAGGCGTCATCATAGGATCCACAGCCTGTCCGGTCATCGTACAATTAAAGAGGAAAGCATAGTGGCGAACTGTAAAAGGGTCCACCACCAAGCATGCAGTACATTGCAAAATGATAGGGTCATAACCTCTTTTGATAAACTTTTTAACAAGTTTAACAAAGATAGTATGAAAGTGATCATGACCAAGAATCTTACGAAGTTTATAAATCACATCACCATAGAAGTCAGGTTGTGATAGTCCTTGTCGCAGAAGAGTCCTTAAATTACTTTTATATTTGGAAAGAAGATCAGGGTTACGATAATGCAAAGGTTTTACGAAGTTTATGGTAACGGTAACCCTGACTGAGTAACTTTTTAGTTATACAAAGATTACGAATATTAAAGTCCTCAACTCGAGTACAAGCTCTAGAAAAACGAATAAGTCGAGACACATACACCCCATAAGAAGTTGCTCGGGGAACATCCCCATCCAAGTGGGGATAATTAACAATGTCAAAATTAAAATCATCTCTCTTGTCATAGATTTTGCTAATTATTTTACCATTTTCAGTCGAGAGATCTAAATAAAGAAAAGAAGCGTTGTTATCAGATATATTAGCTTTGTTAAACTGAAGTTTTTTAGGATAAATATAATTAACCATAGTTGGAAAGAAAGGGTTGTCAATGTTCAATATGTCATCCAGATACCGAGAGATGTCATTAAAGGCTTCAATAACATCTGCCTGGGTATCTGGTGAAAGACCCAACATGAAATCCCTTTCATAGCAAAATAAGAACAAATCTGCGACAAGTGGTGCACAGTTCGTACCCATAGGGATACCAACAATTTGTCTATAAACGGTGGTTCCATACTTGACGAAAATATTATTTAATAGGAAGATGAGTGCTTCACAAACTTCATAGCAAGTCCACATAGTATAATTGTTCAAACTGCCGTTAGTAAAAAACGCTTTTATATTATTACATGCCAAAATTTAGTATTTTCCAGGGGCGTAGCTTGGCCTTTTTGACGGCATAGGCCCGCAGTTATAGTTATTATGCTAGCGGGTCCAGGGTTATGCCCCACGATTTTTGTTATGTTAGAATGCATTAGGTGCGTGCTGACGTATATTTTAGACTTTAAGAAGGGCAAAGATAATTAAACAAATATATATGAAAATGATATTTTCTGGTTACTACGCCGCCTATACAGCCCCGCCCCTGCCCCCACCCCCATTTTTATTGCATTTTTTTAATTTTTCTATTTCTGAAAATTAGGCGTACCGGGCCTACACAGAGCTACGCCAATGTAATTTCTCTAGCGAATGTTTTTTGAATAAGAGAAATTAGCTTGTCTTTAATAAGGTGATGTGGTAAGATTGTATATAGTGTAGAGAAGTCATAAGTGCTTATTGATGAAACTTGACCTTTATTGAAAATTTTATCAAGAACGTCTCCTGATTTTTTTATAGACCAAAATAAATTAATCCCAGAATTTTCCTAAGTTTTATCACAATATAGTTTAACGTGATCTTTAACGGCAGTAAGACAAGAAGTTAAAAGTTTGGAGATGTTTGTTGTGGTGCAGGCACTAGAATTAGAAATAAAGCGAGCCTTATATGGATTTTTATGTAATTTAGGAATCCAGTACATAGTAGGCAGTTTATTTTGCTTATCGTTTACACCAGCCTTGAAAGTAGTGCACCGAGTGATATGTGCGGAAACAACATCATCCGAAGTTCTTCAACATTAGACACACATACTTTAAATTAAAAGCGATTACTCTATTGAAAAATATAGGCAATTTATTAGTTTTCAAATTGAGAAACACAGAATAGTATTATCCAGATTAGAACGAAAGCAGCGTATTTGTAAATTGTGTGATAAGAAATCCATTGAAACTTTATAAGTATGTCCCTATTGTCGGGAAATACAAAAAGGATGTTTACCGCGATATCATTGTAACTTGAAGAATATATACTTACATGTATATCCTGTTTGTAAATCTTGTATATCCATTTAGTTTAAACGGTTAAATTAAAACATATCCTTTAATATAGCCATGTGCACTGGCCGTTCAAATATAAATCGTTACTGAACAATTTGCATTCATACCTCGTGATATATATAATGGACGACATAATTTTTTATTTCCTTTGTTGTTTATTTTTCATTCAAGAAACTTATGCCAGTTAATACATACAGTTAATTGTGCATCAATTTAAATATGACTATATTGATAAACAATGGGATGTTGCATTTAGATATGTATATACTCATATTGTGCTCATTTGTTTAAAACGTTATTTAATTTATTTTTTTCAGCACCAAAAATACTAATACATGATACTAAATAATATAAATTACTGCATATCAAAGGCATATTTCAAATGCGTAAGTTATATACTTACATTTTTGACTCATATCATGTGCATTTACAACATACTCTTCTCATTATATTGAATTGTATCTGTCTGTATTGTATTGGCGAAAAACATTGTAATGTTTGTGCCGAATAAAGAATTGAAATTGAAATTGAAATTAAATATGAATTCATTCAATACCCTTTCTAAATATACTAAAAGGAAAAAAAAACGCATAATGTGTATTTCCCCTATATATTGTATGTTTAATATGCTACTGCTAATCGAATGGCACAGGGCGACATTAGGCCTGTCCTTTTAGAAAGAAGGTTTAAACAGCACAGAACACACCAATGGTTACCCCTTTAAAGTTTCATTATCGACAAAATGCGCATTTCGCTCAAGCAGGTGAGCAAACTTAGGCTTTAAATGTTGCAATCTCTTAACATTAAACACATTACTGAACAAGTTTGACTTTTTCAACCGAAATTTCAACATTTATGAATTTCGTGTAACAAAGTATACTTTGATTAAAAGGTCTACTACATGACAGAGTTGTCCTTTCTGTAATTAGTTGTAACCCCTTTTTGTACAAAACACGTTGAGATATATCTGGAACATTACGTAGAATTAGGTGTATATACTAGTGTAGTATAGGTCTTTTTTTGATTATGTGTTTCTTTTTCCTTTCAGTATAGAACATACTCAGTGAAACTGCAGTTAACTGTTGACACTTTCAAAGACTCTTGTTGAGATAAAGCAACACGAGTCATTATATAAGATGTGAATAACACATACTTGCTGATATCAAGTGGTGGATGAATAGGCATGTATATCTGTACTAATATTCACATTATATGATATAGTAAGTAAGTAAGTAAGTAAATATTTTATTATAGTGACATGTGCATACAATATATATTACAAATAGTTATGTACAAATTACAAGCACCCGGTCCATTGGACCTATAAGTCACCTGTACTGATAAAGTAATAACAGTACGTGAAGTAGAAGTACTTAAAATATGGCAAGTTCAATCAAATTGCAATAGCTCAAACGAATATTATTTACAAACGCTAATCATTGTTGAAATATGGTAATACAAGTCATTACATGGATGAATAAAAGATGTATGTTACTAAAATAGTTATATAGTGAATTAATTCAGCTAGATATATATTTATATGTTCATAATAGCAGCATTATTAAGCAATTAACGGTATACATTTACTCATGAATACATAACGGTACGCCTACGGATGTACGCTTTTACAATAAATTTTGCAGATTTTCTTGGGTAATCCTTTAATAAATGACACATTTTCAGTTCTGTGTTTAAAGAAATAAACTCATTTTGTCTTAAAATTTCACCGAAAACATTAGTCCTGATATCATTATATAAACAACAAGCCAGTAAAAAGTGTTTCTCATCTTCTATGGCCGTTGTATCACAGAATCTACAAGTCCGACTCTCAACAGGCTCCCCAACATATCTTCCAGTCTCTATTCTTAACGGTAATATCCCAGTTCTAAATTGACACAATAACGATCGTTCGTATTTTGACAGATTCATTGTCATATAGTCTTCGCATTTAAAATCCAGTTTAAAAAGTCGGTATGTTCTCAATTTGGCCATGTTTGATATATCACGTGACCACTTGTCTGTATAATGTTGGCTTATTAAGCTTTTTGTTACCGTTAAGTCGACTAATGCTTTTGATTCGAATTGGTCATTAATCCCCAAAGTTGTAAAGATTTGCTTAACATCACTAGACCAATTGTGTGTACACTTATCGAAGTCAAAATTAAACACCTGTTTCGTAAGTCTACCGTTATCCATTTTCATTAGCCTATTCCAATACCGGAAAATGCAAATCCATCTACGATACAGCGTCGGTTGCCAGCCGGAGTCTCCATACAGCGCCGGAAGAGGCGTGAATCTGTGTACGCCCATGAAGTATCGTAAGGCGCGGTTTTGTACATTATCGAGGGATTGGTACGTTTTTGCACCCCACACAGATGCACTATAATCCATTATCGGTGTAATGCAAGCGTTAAATAGTTTTTCGTACGACCGGAACCGGAAGTCTTTCATGCTGTGTATTTTGCTGATAATTCCACCCAGCGCCCGCCCTGCTCCTTTCGCAAGTGCCTCGCAATTACCACTAAAGTCGTTTCGCTCATCAAATATAACTCCTAGATAGCGGTACTGTGTAACAGTTTCAATCACATTATTTCCGACTCTGAAAACGTATTCTGTTCGTGGTGTTCTGCGATGCCGGAAATGCACTATTTTTGACTTGTTTGTGTTAACTATCACTCGCCATTTTTTACACCATTGATGTAACGTATTTTGCATGTTTTGTAATTTGTCTTCACTGTCCGAGACTAGCACAATATCGTCCGCATACATGAGAATGGAAACCTTAGCGTCTCCCATGGTGATACCAAGGTCAAGGTCATTGACCTCTTTCACAAGATCGTTGGCGAAAATGGAGAACAGTGTTGGGGATAAACAACAGCCTTGCTTAACCCCAGTATCACAGTTGAACCAGTCTGTAAGTTTGTCATTTATTCGGATACATGCTGTGGCACTTGTGTAAATATTCCGGATCGAATTATAAACTTTTCCGTCGATGTTATGGAGTAGCAGTTTATACAGGAGCATATCGCGGTCGATAAAATCAAAACATTTTTTAAGGTCGATGAATGAAGTGTATATAGAGTTATTGTTCCTAATTATGCTGTTCAATGTAAAAACGTGATCCTCACATGATCTCCCAGATCTAAAACCATTCTGTTCGTCCGCTAGTAAATGCTCATTATCAAGATAAATTGTTATCCTTTTATTTAAGAAAGCACTATACAGCTTACTAATACAAGACAATAAACTGATCCCACGATAGTTAAGCGGCATGCGTTTGTCATAGTTCTGATCTTTGAGTATTGTGCAAATAATCGCTTTTCTCCATGATGATGGTATTAGGCTACTATCAAAGATTAATTGGAATAACTGTTGTAGTATTGCTATGACCGCCGGGAATTTGAGTACGTCATACGGTATACTGTCGTGACCACAAGCCGAACCCGATCGAGCGTGCATAACGATTTTTGTTAACTCCTCAATACAAATATTCCGGTTCATTTGTTCATTGTTCACATATAAGGGATCCTGCATGTTCATTTCTAATAATTGTTTATGCAGTTTTATGCGGTTATAATGTAACTCGTCGAAATCGTCATTATTTCCACTATTATATAAATTATCAAAATCCGTTTTCCATCGCTCAAACACCATTTTCTCATTTCTGATTATACTTCCATTGTCCACAATTTCTATCGGTATAGATTTACCTTTCCTGGGGCCAAGGTTTTGTATTTTTCTCCAGAACTCTGTCGGATTCTTATTGGACATATCCTCTATTTCAATGGCTTGAGCCAGTCTGTATGCACGTTCCGACTGACGTAATAGTTTATCAAAGTTATTCCTGGCATTAATATAATCCGAGCGCAACATAGCTTTTTGACGGTTATTTCCCTTATATCTTAAAAATGAACGTTCATTGATCCGCATTATATCCCATAATTGCTGTAAATCGTCGCACCAATATGGTTTTGTCACTTTTCTGCGTTTACTAGTATTTTTGCTTGAATTAAATGTTGGTATATGGTTAACCATTTCGTCTGTGATAACGTCGCACAAATTACTGTATATCAAGTCTATATCGTTTTGATTCTCACGTGCACTTTCGATATGCGTGATGATTGTAAGAATGGCTGCCGCCGCCCTGTCATTTTCCATGAATTCTTGAGGTATACAGCGCAATTTAAATCGTTTATTGTTAGAAGTGTTGTGGTTGCTAATTTCGCTGTTATTTATGTTGAAATCCGAACATTTATACTCAGTCACAAGCGCAGAATGGTCGGGTAACTTTGATCGTTGACCTAATAATCCTAGTAAATCATTGTCCGTCGCGATTTCTTGTGCCGTTAATACCCTGAAATCACTACATCTCACCATTGTCTCGTGCGGTACACACAAATAGTCCACGATCGCACGGCCTTTACTCGATATTGACGTATAATTATCACTGGGATAACGGCCATTCAAAACACAGCATTTTGCGTCATTCAAGAAGTCAATAAGCTCTTGGCCATGGCGGTTTCTAGTGTTATCCAATGTTTTGCGTGGGGGTATTGTGTCACAATAAAATATAGTATCTGATAATGACCCAATTCTCGCGTTAAAGTCTGCACCGATAAATAGGTCATCAATATCACTGTGAGCGTATATTTGGGTCAAAAGATGGGCAAAAAATGATTGTGCGTCCCGTCCTCGGGCTGAATTTTCTGGTGGTAAGTAGCAGGAATAAACAATAAAGTCCGACCCTGTACTGCGGTGCTCAAAACGCAAACCAAGTATCCCCTCAAAAGTTTTATCCACAACCGCGATATTATACTGATCACTGAGTCTATTTCTCACTAAAATACCAACTCCACCCGATGCCTTAGGCGCATTCCGATGTATATCTGCCCTATTAAATCCATACCATGAATAATTGTCCATGTCAATATTGTCATCATTTTTCAAGTGTGTTTCACATAAAGTAATAATATCAGCATCCAGAGCGTTAATAATCCCAGTTCGAAGCTCGTGATTGTCACGTGTCCATCCACATACGTTCATATGAGCCAGTCGAATAATCCCAATGGGTCGGGCGGATTCCTAGTGTCCATCCCTACGGTTGTCTTGGCGTTCGCGCGGTTGAATTCGTCCATTTGCGTCGACCCGGAAGTTCCCTCCATTTGGCATCTGGCGTAGTATAGCACGTGCGTTAAGCTCGATCAGACGTTCGGCATGTGACTTGCAACTTTTTACGTATACTTCCTTGTACTCATCGACATTTTTAAGTTGCATTTTATTTCTCAGAACAAGTATCTTTTCTTGAACAGTGCGGAATGTTATTTTCACTGGTCCAGGTTTATCAGGAAAACGCGAGCGAAAACGCACTGCTTTTGTAATGTTTACATTTGATGTGACGTCATTCCCTAGTGCAACTATTAAATCCTGTGCCCTCTGTATAAGGTCTTCACCGTTAATGAAGGGCAAACCACTCGTAATTACCGACACTTCAGTATCATCATATTGCGCCGTGGGCCTAAATGTACGCTGACCCTGGTCAATGGTACCGTTATCCGTGTCTATACCATCGTTTACTGACCCTTGGGCGTTTACACTGTGCGATTGCTCTATTGTGCCCATTCGATCTTGCAGGGACTGAATTGTTGTCATCACCTCGTCTATACGATTACCTTGCCTCTGGACATCGGTTGCGATTTCATTACGTAAAGAGGTCACTTGGTCATCAATATTTTTCAATAACTCACTTTTGAATTTGTCCAATTTACTGTCAAACATCCTTGTCATATCATATATATGTTATCATACGGATAACAATCTGTTTTATTTGACTCATGGGAATTTAATATGATATGTGCTAAGGAAATTGTGATGAATTGTAATTGATTTATATAAGGAAGTGTTATATATACGCCTTCTCATTGTATCAGCTCAGTTAAGATAAACTGCATATTTATAGTTAGACATGTATTTTAGTAATATACCTACACTGTTGCCATGCTTTGTGAAATTGTATGTTGTATCCTCACGAGCTTTTAAGTCGATTGGAGATTGGAAATAAAGATTATATAAATAATTATTAGAAAAATTCAAAACCAATTGTCTCCGCATATTACTAATTGTTGATTATATTACACCACCACTATAAGTAAGCATGTGTTAGTATACTGATGAAAAGTTGAAAACTCCAAGTTGTATAATGTTTTATTTAAACATATGCAAGCAGATGATTTAAAGTCACAATGACACTGAATTAATAACGCGAGGTGTTAATTTTAATGTGTAATAGTTTATGTATGTCTCATCACAGTATTGCCTATTGGATATTGAAATAAACTAAACTAAAACTATGATAAAATTATATATATATTTAATAATAGTACTTTCATTTTTGTGCAAAAGGCTTTTAACCACTACAGTTTTAAATATTATACATATACAGGTTAGATTTGCTAACTTAAACTTTAATTAAATCAACTATTTGCAAACAAACATTCATTTCGTTTATTAAAATATTTGTAACATGATATTCTCTATATCTCAGTAATATAAAAAGTTATCGCATTATTTTCACAAAAGTTTATTTTCAAACACATATACACATAGTAATAATTGAGTGACCAGTGCTTATCTTGACATGTTGTCCAACAAGTATTTTAAAATAGAAATATTATTATCAATATCAATGTGATATACCAACTTCAAGATTGCCCCGTGTCCCTTTAAACTAATACGTGTTTTATTTCAAGTGTAAATCAAATCAAATCTTGTATTGGTCTAAAATCCAACAATAGGAATATCACCAAAACACACAGACATACACAGTGAAATACAAAGCATGTACAAAATAAGAAGCAAGAAAATAAGTCATATATCTCTCTCCATATATGCTTATTTATATTTATAATAACAGTCAATTGTTATCTTATATAAATCCACTCCTGAGGGAGATCATATCTAAATACTACCACATATATAGTGTTACTTCACCAAGTAAATTTTATATCCCTAATACTGTCTTTCTAAAATTGACAAACTCTGAAATAAATGATATACATATATTGTTGATGTCATGATCATTACTACCGAGAATAAGGTAACATTTCTCTTATCGTCCAACGTTGAAAAGTTGGGAATAATAGCAGTTAGTTCTGCAAAGAAATTAGCCCTTACAATATGTAACTGGGAACATGTTATCATAAAATGGTATTCATCCTCAGTCCCATTTTTACACATCTTACAAATTCTGTTATTAATATCTATTTTAGTATACCTTCCTACTTCTATAAAAAGCTTGTGACAGCTTATTCTGAGTTTAACAAGATTAGCAACTTCCATTTTTTACTTATCATTGGCTACAAGATATTTTTCCATATAGTAAGAACTCTTCAAAGTCCTATAGGTACGTAACTTATTACCATTGGGTTTATTAGCATCATTATATAAGTTACGTTTCCAAAATGACTCGTATCTATCCTGCAATTTTTTGGTAACAGAAGCTAACAATGCATTGATTGAAAAAGTGTTTTGGTTATCCCAAGAATGTGAGAAACCTATTTGTGTAAGAAAAAATTGCATCGTTGGACCATATCCTTTATTATTAGATATGCTATCTAGGTAAGATTTGGGAACAAGAGAATCTTTATTGGAGTTGATGATGTGAAACCAAAAGTTGACAGAACTTCTGAGACTGAAAATAGCTAAAGGGTATTTTCCTAATTCAGCTCTAACACCATCATTCGTTGCATATTTGTGAACTCCTAACACGTATTTAAAGTATCTAAGCTGTAGTTTTTCAGGAGCAAATAGGTCATATCTTTTTTCAATATCGGTGTAAGGTTTAACAATCAAGTCCAAAGCCCATACCTCACTACAGTACAGTAGGATTGGTCGAATACACATATCAAATAGTTTTAATTGTACAATAACATTAGATTTATCAGAGATTAAAGCTTTCCTTATAGAAAAAATAGCTTTTCTAGCCTTGTTATTGAGATAACGGATTCCCTCAGTAAAAGTACCAGAAGGTTTGAAAATAATACCCAGGTATTTATATTCAGAGACCATATCTATACATTCTTGGTCAAACATAAAACTGAACTTTTTTAGAAGTTTACCATATTTGTTAAAGACAATCACCTTTCAGGCGCGTAGTTACCTGTACGCAAAGTACGCAGTTGCGTACACATTGTCCCAAATATTGAAAGAATTAATAAGTCAAAAAATGCAATAAAAAAAGAGCTAGTGGGGGTCAAGTAACTTCTTCATTTAGCTCACTTTTTTATTTTTCTAGAAAAAAATAATTCAGAGACAAAATCAGCCTCATTTTGTTCGTAAATGCCTCCAGATTGCACCACAAACAGTCTAGGAAAAAACAAATCCGGACCCCGCTAGACTGTTTGCGTACACACTCTAAAGTCCGTAGCTACACCTCTGCCTTTGTCTTATCTAGATTTACTTCAAGATTCCATTTTTTACAGAAAGACTCCAACTTTGAGAGGAAAGATTGCAGACCTGTATCTGAGCTGGATATGAGAACCAGATCATCAGCATACATTAAACATGAAACTAATTTTCCGTCAAGCTGAGCAGGATCACATGAGGGGTCAAAGTAGTTTACTAAATCATTTATATAAAGGGAAAACAAAGTTGGGCTAAGAATACATCCCTGCTTAACTCCGATTTTTGCACTAAAAGTTTGGGATAATCCAATATCAGTTTTGACACAGAATTGCACATCGTCATACATACTTTTTATGATATTGAAGAATTGTCCTTTTATATTATACATGTTAAGTTTGTGTAGTAATGCTGAACGATTAACAGTATCGAAAGCCTTCTTAAAATCCACAAAACATGTAAACAAGTACTTTGATTGTCTTAGTGCCTTATCTATGAGTGTTTTAAGGGTGAGAATATGGTCACTGGTTCTACATCCTTTACGAAACCCAATTTGTTCAGGGCATTTTACATTGTTATTTTCTAGGTAACAATCAAGTCTGTTGAACAAAACTCTATAAAAGAATTTGCTTAAACAACTGGAAATTGCAATACCTCAATAATTTGAGGGGTTCAGTTGATCACCACCTTTAAAAATAGGTTTAATCATACTCTGGATAAACAGCTTTATTTAAAATTAAATTAAATATTTTATTATATATATCAATCAAACAGGGCATAGATAGTCTGATCATTTCATTGGATACTTCGTCAATACCACAATATTTATTGTTGTTTAGGCTTTTGGATGCCTTAATGATCTCCTCAGGAGTAATGTCTCTATTTAGGATATCAAAGTTACAATCAGAATATTTCTTAAAAAGGTTATCAGTATCAGAGTCGAAATTATTTTCCTGAGAAGTATTCATTAGTGTTTTAAAATATTCCGTCCATGACTCCATGGATATATCTGAAGAAGTGTCTTTCTTTAGGTTATCTTTCAGATTATTAACAGTAGTCCAAAACTCTTTTGGATTATTTGCTTCGGTTTCCAAAAGGTTGCGAAGTAGTATGTTTTTATGAAGCCTATGTTTTTTCCGGACACATTTATTGTATAATTTCTTTTCTAAATAGACCTTACTGCGTAGATCAGGGTCCCATGGCCTGGAACATAACTGTCGACTCCAGTACTTTACATTTTTCCTTTTATTTAACAATTCATCATCGAACCATGCTTTTTTCATTTTTCTACGTTTTTTACGTTTACGCAATTTTTGTGGGTTACCTAATGGGGTAGCGTTTTTTAGACATGATGAACAATTGAATATGATTTTGTCAATTTTTTCTTTATCAGACAAACTATCGTCATTTAGTATATTATTAGACCTATCGACAAGATCAGACTTATTAACCATGTCTATATTATTAATAAATATATTTTTTAACTTCTCATCCCATATAAGTTTTCTGGGTTTTTGCCTAGCATTTTCTTGCATTTGGTGATATACCAATGATTGGATACTAACATATATTTGACAGTGATCTGAAGAAACAGGATCATAGCTGTGAACTTTAAATGATGAAATATCATTTAGTAAGTCAGAGCTACATATACAATAATCTACATTCGATGCGCCATTGTAACCTAAAAAAGTAGCATTGCCCTGCGAATCACCAAGTGTTCTGCCATTTAATATCCTTAATTGTGATGAAATACACAGTTCTAGTAAACATTTACCATATTCATTGGTAGTCTGTGGTAAAATTGTATTTCTGAATCTATGAATCTTATCAAAACAGTAGCTTTCAGGTAGAAAATAATCTACAAAATCATCTTCTTCATTGCAGATAAAGTATAAGTCGTCTTTATTTATATGGGCATTTAGGTCCCCAATTAACATAACGGATCCCAACTGACTGTACTTAACAATGTCAGTTGCAAGTTTTTCAAAAATAATTTTGTCACACTCAGTTCTCTTTGTATATTGGGAAGATAATGGCGAAATGTACAACCCACATACATAGAGGTCCTGATTTAAATTGAAAAATTGGGCATTTAATCTTAACCATATCATGTCATTTTTACTATTATCAATTATTTTAACACCTTTTCTAATACATGTAGATTTTTTTATAAATAATGCGATACCGCCTCGTAGCCTACTAGGTTTTTCTGACCTACAGTTAGCAATTGATACATACCCATCAATTTAAAGTGAGTCCTGGTAAGAAGCATGTGTCTCCTGTTAAAAAGACTATGTCGGATTTAATGCACTCTAGGAAATACTCATCATCAAGTTTACAATGGCGCACACCATTAACATTTCTAAACAGCCCATTAACGTTCCATGAACTAATGGCTATTTTTCTTGAGATTTGAACTTTTTCTTTAATACACATGTTACAGGACAATTAATTTTAAATGTACCAAAACTCGAAACAATAAAACAAATTGATCTATTAAGGAGCATTGGGTGGGTCAATTAGAAATATGACATTATAAAGGTAGACAATAATTATATAACCAAGTGTATGCATTGTTCAAGTGCTATTGTGACCTCGCGATACAACAAATTAGACACGGCCTATTTGTTCAAATATCGGTTAACTTAATCCTTGGTTAGTGTAATTTCCAATGTACAATATCTCATAAAAATATATTTTGTACTACTAAAACACTCGGTTAAGTTAACCGATTTTCGAACAACTGGGCCCTTGTACTTGTTCACACTTGCGTTAATAAAGCTGTTTGTTTAGTATGTATTGTTCACAGGTTTTATACTGAACTATTACAGTATAAGCCAAATTATATTTAATGATTAAAAATCCAATATGTAGTTGCAAAAGCTAATAAAAACTGAATTCTTCGACATGTACTTGTTTCACAAGCAAACGTTTGATCGTATTTATGAGTGCCTTTGTTTGAGGCAGATTGAGTACTAATTTAATATTTCTTTTCGATATAACAGGGACTTTTAGAATTTATTCTGACTGAAATGAACTGTTTTATATGGAAATTGCCAAACTCTATTCGATGAACGTTAATTTTGAAATAAACAACATAACTATTTATAGAGTTTGTTTTCGCGTTTAAATGAGGTACATCAAGCTTTGGGACTAATTTTTGAAAAATTGAAATCGGTCATGTAATGGCTTTGTTAGAATGGTTCAAAAATACAGATTGAACATAAAGAGTTTCCTATCGTAAAGCTCAATAATTAATAATTATAAATTTCAACTTCCATAACGAAATATACCAACGTTATAATAGCTGTCACGTGGATCACGTCGGTGAATCTGCAAATGGTTTTCACGTTGCATTTGCATTGCGATTTGTCACCATGTTTAAAATAGCTAACCCTGACGTGTAACCATAGTTAGGTAATTATTTTATACGTTAAGTGTCATTTCATTTGGTGGGTTATGCTCTTTCAATTAACAGTTTATCAATTTATTACAAAACCATAGTGTATTTGCATAAAAATATCTTAAAGCTACAGAGTCCCTATATCAATCGATTTCTTCTTTGTAGGCGTGTCTTTATTTGTAACTTCATGTTTACCAGCTCATGTCGAAATCGGGTATTTAAGCGAGCAAATATAGCTCATGAAATCATTTACTGTATATACATCGAGCAGTGCACATCGTACCTATACACAGGTAACAGTAATTTTTACCGAAAAAAAAAAGTTAGCTTCTTTCGGGGCTGGAACACACGACCTTCTGATTTTAAGTCCTGTGCTCTATCCACTGAACTACAACGCTACTTGAGAAAATAGTATACTAACTACCATATTTTATGAGGCAAAATAACTTAACATATTTGAACGCAACTAAAGATGGATCAATAAATATGCAGTCCATATTGTCGCACGTGCAAATTGACATTGCCTGGTGTAATACTGTATCTTATCAATATGAAACTAATACTTCGTCTCAAATCAACCATATATCGACTTGTTATTTAGCGCTTGATGAGTTTGTGTGCGCGCTCTTGTTATTACATAATGCCTATTTAGTGTTAAAAATGCTACAAAATACCAATAAGTAGCAGTGGTCTAGAGGTTCAGCATACGTCTTTCAAATCTTACAAGTGCAAGGCTGTGGTTCAAATCCCGTTCCGGGCAACTATTTTGTTATCACATATATTCTGAAGCCTTATATTTATCGATGTTACCTGTACGGAGGCTAAATAAAAATGTGAAATTTTACGTATCGATTTCTCCTTATAAACCGACTTTTGGGGTGTTCGTCGATTTGAAACTACTTCACACGTGACTCATTCATATTCATGAGTTATTACCAGTTAAAATAGGGACTGTACAGCTTTAAAGGTCTCATTTTCAATACGTGTCTGTGTAGTTCATTGTTACCTCATTTATCACAGAACGTATTCGTCACACACGGTCGCATTCTTCACATTTTGTAAACATGACAAATGTGTTCGGGTTTTTTTTGGCGATTTTTAACAGAAACGCGTTTTGCACCCATGTGTAAAGAAAGTTTTAGACTGTTGGTTTGCGTTCTTGGGCGGGGGCGGGGGTGAAACCCGCGAGGTTAGCAAATGAACTACGGTGTCGGCACGTGAATGGTGGAAGAAGTATATCAATCGTGAACGCTCGGCCAATCCCGTCATTCCTCGGGATCTCGCCTCGTGTGTATCACGGCGCTTCAGTATGTTCAAAATCTTGACATTCTGTTAGCCGGAAGGCAACGGCACAGAAAATAGTGCACTGTTGCTAAGCTGTTGCTACATCAACAATAAGGCCGCTTGCCACACGTGTTGATGTATGATTTGCGTTGCATGTTTGTTATTTACAATACAGATGAAGGTTTTATCACTGCTTTCACGTAAATAAACTATAGATGGAGCAATCGGCTAAATGACATCGCAAAATGTTGAAGATAACTTGATTTTGAATGCAAATTCGTTTTGGCGGGAATCTGACGCGCGTGACGCTAGTACGACGTAACCAATATGGAAACCTGCGTATTACATTCGAGTCATGCTGCGAAGCAGTGTACGAGATGTTGCGAATGGAAGTATATGTGGCGCTTTGGCGTCGCGACTGAGCATGCGCGGGCACTATTTTGTTTTCCATAAAATAGAACGTTTAGTCACGCGCGGCATCTTTTGCATACGAATGTATTGTGGTAGAGGGGATTAGACAGTGTGTTCGGACAAAGGATATTGCATCCGTCTCCTTAATCCTTTAGCGTATCCACACGATAGGATGAGTGTCATAGGTTAATCCCTCTATTCAATCGACACTATTGAGAGACAGGATGCCTGAGTTCCATTTGTCTAAAAACCGCAAAGGGGATTACTGTCAGGATGTTGGAACAAACGGTATTGACATTTGGACTTATATCTGTGGACATTATAGAGAAATATAAAAAGATCGGACAGGGAAAGTAGCATTCAAGGAGGACAGTCAACCACAAAACACAGAAACAAACACGCAAACAGACAAACAAGAACACAAAAGTAATATTAAATGCAAACGACATCACAAACACAAAGGGTTGACAATAGGGCTACCGCCTTGGAACGGTCAGGATGTCTGAGTTCCTTTTGTATAAAAATCATAAAGGGGATTACAGCCAGGATGTTCGAACAAAATTGACATTAGTTTTAATCCGCAGTGGGTGACAGGATATATCTTTTGTATGAAAAACCGCAAGGGGATTAGCACCAGGATGTTCAAACAAAAGGTATTGACACGGTGAATTGACATACGACCGCAATAGAAAACGTAAACAAAAGACCGGAAGCCCTCTGTTATACCAACACTTTTAACACAAGCTTTGACCTGTCAGGGCTCGTATTTCTATAAATAGGGACGACATGTGACATCTATAAATAACACAAACGGACCAATCAGATTATAGTTATTACTTATAGCCGATACTGCTTGAAACTCATACCGTCAGATCTAATTAAAAGAATTGTACCAATCAGTATTTGATTGAAACTTCACATTTATAATTCCACTGCTTCTTTAATTTAATAATGCAAATAATCAAAAACTCAATGTACTGCGCTGTACATTCTGTAAAGGTCCATATCTTGATCAATACAAAGCCACTCTAACTACGTGTGTCCTGTTATACAGATATGACGGAAACCAACGTATTGCAAAAGTCGAAAAAGTATAAAATGCAGTTTGTATAATAGTATCTCATGATCAACCATGTCAAAAGCCTTTCTCATTTTAGGGAAAACATTGCCAAAAAAGTTTCCAAAATCAGTTTGTTTCAACCAACTATCAACAATGTGAATAAGTGCTGTTTGGAAGAAAATGATTTTTACAAAATCCAGATTGAGCCGAGTGGAAAATATTAAATTGTTGAAAGAAAGAGTGCCGTTGCACAGCAACATTTTTCTCAAAGATTTTGTAAATTGTTGGTAATAATGCGATAGGTCTTTTTCAGCTGATCAGAAAATATGCCTTGATCTATGCATTTATTAATGATTGAGGTGATAGCATTAATGATGCAATCCGATGCTGCTTTTATAATACGAGGTCCAATACCAGCTATACCTGTTGCTTTATTTATATCTAATTTATCAATTATTCGCCTTACTTCGAGATGTTATTTATTTTCAATACTGCCTGTTTAAATTTATTATCAAGACTTTGTTTAATTCAACGTAGTTACTTGCATATGGTGGAGATTTGTTTATTGTATTAGCAATATTAACAAAGTGGTCATTTAGAGCGTCAGCTTTACTTTTCTCTCCTTCAATTGTAACATTATTAATATTTAAAATTTGTGGTAATTTAATGACAGTTTGATTGGTCTGTGTAGATATTGATTTAAAGGCTAAACACCAGCCTATGGAAAAACCAGGAGCATATTTATACTTGCTTTTCTCATGCATTTTGGCAAGTGCAATGATTTTCATGCAAAATTGAAAATTGGTATGTAAAGTTATATTATGAGGCCCCGTCGAGCAATTTTAAACCCGATTTCTTAATTATTTCTAAATTGTATGTGTGACAATACCAGCATGATTTAGTTTCAAGACTTTCAGAAAAAATAGTATTGATTTTGGTTAAGTTTAAAGACAACATACATTATATATCGAAACATAAATGAACACATTTTGCAATTATAAGAAACATTGCACATTGTATATAATATTCCTACTATTTACATAAATATATATAATTGTTTTTAATACATGTTTTGTTTGCTGTAGTTTAACTATGTTTTAACTATAAATACAAACTAAATTTGTATGCATATATACTGAATGCATATAATGCATTTATAATGCATCTACAATCATAATTTTAGAAATCCTAGTATATGTCTTCTATGGTGTATTAAGCGCGGGGACTGCCCTATCTAATATAACCATGGTTGAAATATATAATATATATATATAAAAAAAACTATGCGATTGATCCCTTTGAGGTATTGCTTCAGTAGTGAGTCTGATGTGTGACACGGCTGATGCAATATATCCAGGACCAATTGAATAAGTTAAATGTCTATCATATTGTTTTATTGTTGTGAATGTGAAATTTAATTGCATATAGTCTCTTGTAATTCTTTTAGAATGGCATAGTTAAAATCATGTGTAATGTTTTATTGTATATACTATTGTACTATGACGAGACTTTAATAAACTATAAAACTTGTAGTCTTACATAAAATTATGTCAGCGCCTCAAAAATATTTTGCACAGTAGAGGATTAACATGTTTGTTATCGTCTCTATCCGTAAAATGTCCATGATTGTTTCATCACGGTGTCAAGTCTTTAAGATACGAACAAATAAATGTAGTCTTTTTTTTATCTTTAATTGTATTTGCAAAATATCTTTTCTTTCCTAAAGAAATCAGATGGTTAGTTTTATTCCTCATTTTTTTATATTCTGGCCATTTTTTAGCTTTATTATCACGTAATTTTCTTGCCTCTTTAATTGTATCAGAGTACCATTCAGACTGTTTTGGGCGTTTAATTTGTCTCTGTTTTAAAGGAGCATGTTTAGAAAGAGCATTATTTAACACTGAGTATAAATATTTAAGTGAAGTATTTGGATCAGTGAGTGTTTCAGCAGTATTTATTCCTGAATTATACAACTCATTTTTAAATTCTTGTTCATCAAATTTGCCAAATTATCTGTAAGACCATTTAGCGATTCTTCATTTTGTCGTTTAAATTATACAGGATAATGATCACTCATGCATATGCATGGTACACTTATTTCGATTACATTTTCAGTATATGTAGTATAGATATATGATCAATGTTTTTAGAACTTGAAATCTCATTCTGGTAGGCATGTTAATTGCACAATACCTTGATTAATGAGACAATCTGACCATATGTTATTGTCAAAGTGTCAAGCACGATAAATAATCATAGGAGTGCATTATTTGGTTAGAGTTTTGCAATTTCTCGCATTCCTATGTATCCTTCCCTTCACTCTGGGCTGCTCTAAATGACATAAAATGTGTTGATACACCGTGACAGAATATTTAATGCAATTCCATCACCTGACCTACCAGAAACTTAATGAGAATGGCCTTGTTTTGCAAACGGATTTCCTGAATATGAATAAGCAATGTTGACCATATTATAATGCGTCACCGCCGCCGAAACTATGTCTAGCTAACTTCTTCGAAGGTAAATCAAAACTCATGAATAAGTAATACTAGTAAAGAAAACAAAATGAATGCATAAATATAATAGTATATATAACGTACAGGTCTTGGGCAAAGGCTTAGACCGTTTGATAACAGAGACTGTTCTGCATTTGTAAGTTGCAAGCTCGATAAATTGACTACATGTGTGTTGTTCTGAATCATATGTAAGTTTTTGGAGTTATTGCGTTTGAATCGTCTTACGGGGCGCTTTGTTTTAGGTTGTTGATAACATTTTGCCTTTTATCATGTCTATGATTGATTTTTGTTAAATTTGAATGTTATGTTAAATGTCTTGGAGTCTATCGCTGATTTGCAATTGAGATTCAACTTGATGAGGTGATGGATAACAGAGAAATGGATTACTGTTTAGATCAGCTTAATAAAAAGCCGAGTGATTTCAAGTGAGACGTTTTTCAATATTTGATTCCAGCGCGATATGAAACGTGCTGAAGGATTCCAAGAAACATGGGGCTGTAGTTGGATTAATAATCCCTTTGGTGTTGTTCAGCTGCCGAAGGAAGCTGAACCTTATATGGGTTTTATAGCTGTCTATGGTAAACAGACTGTGACTCATGTAAGTGGCTATAAGCATGCTTTACAACTTGAATTACTAGAGAACTCCTCTGAAAAACTTGAATGGTATAAACACATATTTTGTAATGTTGAAAGGTTACCGTTTCACTTGCTGAAAAGACGTTTTCGTAAACCAGTCTACTGAAATGTAGCATGTAGTCATTATTATCATACGTATACAAGCAAGGTGTTATGCAAGCGTAAAATAGCTGCCGAGAGACATCAAGTCACAGGTGATAAAACATATTGAAAACAATAAATGTTGTCACGGAGACATAAACACGCCACGACCGTTTTTTCTTACATTCTACCCGATTTTTACCAAGCATTTTACCTTCCTACCAAGCATTTTGAATCAATCTGGGCGACCTCGCTTCTTTCTGTGCAAATACCTTGACATGCCTTACATATTGATTACAATTCAAGAAGTGCTAGAAGTACACATCAGCACAGAAATATCAGAAATACAAGTGTTCACATGTAAGGGATACGTGTGCGTTAGTGTGTGCATTACAATAAATATAAAATTTCATTGTGACCATGTGTAATTATAAGATTGCGTTATCAAAGTGAAAAATATAAGGGAACTGTTGCTACCTTACCATTAGCGATAATGAAAACCATAATAACGAAAATTTAAAAAAAAAAGGAAATCAGCAGGCTTGAACCCTCCCTTCCCCGGAACTAACACGACGCTTTAGTCGACTGCGCTACTGAGGCCAGTGAATGTTTCATCGGTAGTATACATATAATAATAATGACTGCATGCTACATTTCAGTAGACTGGTTTACGAAACGTCATTTCAGCAAGTAAAACGGTAACCTTTCAACATCGCAAAATATGAGTTTATACCATTTAAGTTTTTCAGACGAGTTCTCTAGGAATTCAAGTTGTAAAGCATGTTTATCGCCACTTACATGAGTCACAGTCTGTTTACCATAGAAAGATATAAAACCCATATAAGGGCCAGCTGCCTTCGGCAGCTAAATTAGCGATGAAACATTCACTGGCCGAATTAGCGCAGATGACTAAGGCGTCGTGTTAGTGCCGGGGAAAGGAGAGTTCAAGCCTGCTCATTTCCCTTTCTTTTCTTTTTTTAATTTTCATTATTATGTTTTTCATTATTGCTAATGATAAGGTAACAGCAGTTCCTTTACATTTTTTACTTTGATAACACAATCTTATAATTACACATGGTAACAGTGAACAGTTTATATGTGTTGTAATGCACACCCTAACGCATACGTATCCCTTACATGTGAACAATTGTATTTCTGACATTTCTGTAATGTGTATTTCTAGCACGTCGAGTTACAAGGGTGAATTGTAATCACTATGTGAGGCATGTCAAGATATTTGAAAGAAAGAAGCGAGGTCGCCCAGCTTGATTCAAAATGCTTTGTACGAAGATAAAATGCTTGATAAAAATCGGGAAGAATGTAAGAAAAAACGGTCGTGGCGTGTTTATGTCTCCGTGACGACATTTGTTTCCAATATTGTTTTAACACCTGTGGCTTGTTGTCTCTCGGCAGATAGTTTACGCTTGCGTAAAACCTTGCTTGTTTCATTATTGATACAATGCTATAAAATGCTGCATGATGTATACTTCGAACCAGCTGTTATCCAAATCTTATATGTTCCCTGTATGTTGTGACTCTTCTGTTCAATCCAATATAATAAGTGTCTGGTATTTGTCCTTTCTTCGTATATGTAAGTCGGGTCAGTCCATGTTTTATTATGTCATGTGCATGTATACGTCAGTGTGGTCGAGTGATCTGACTCGCACTAGGCCATCTTGGACATCGCCATTGTATATAGATTTTTGTATTTGCATTTACATGCATTATAACTGCTGACAGCATATATCTTAAGAGATCTCAAATATACATCCATCCATGGTAAGTCATTGCTAAACGTGTTGTAATCATTTATCATGGACTTAATGTTTGTTTGTTTGTTTGTTTGGTTGGTTGGTTGGTTGGTTGGTTGGTTGGTTGGTTGGTTGGTTGGTTGGTTGGTTGGTTGGTTGGTTGGTTGGTTGGTTGGTTGGTTGGTTGGTTGGTTGGTTGGTTGGTTGGTTGGTTGGTTGGTTGGTTGGTTGGTTGGTTGGTTGGTTGGTTGGTTGGTTGGTTGGTTGGTTGGTTTTTACGTCATTTTCAACACATGCAAGGTTATATATGACGGTCGATTTATCTTTTTGTGGTGGAGGCAGACCACCCACTTTTCCTTTCCTAGGTAGAACCAGTACTGTACACCTCCCACCATCCGTAAGAATCGACACTTCCTCACTTACAAGTAGAGCACCCAGTGGGATTCGAACCCGCAGCGGTGAGAGGCGAAGGTTTACAACGCAACGTCGTTTACCATTCGGCCACGGAGACGGTGACTTAATGTTGGTGTGTCGAAGTATTTTACAAAGGCTTGGCAATAATGGTGGCGTTGTTTATTTGTCTAAGTTCAATGGAGAATGCGATATATTATCTTATATATATATATATGTTAATATTGAACTAAGATGGGATAACCATTACATAATTATATTTATTCTAATATGTTAACCGACTCTGTGATCAATATTAAGGCATTTGTTATTGTAAATACCTATGTTCATGTCGATAGGGAACCTAATAAAGGAATGAAAGAAAACAAACCTCTAGTTTTATATACACGACTCCGATGGCACGTTGATAGTCTGGCAGTAGCCTGCTTACATATCCCAGCTCAGGGGTAAAGAGAACAATTGAAATAAACCACTAAACTTGTCTATTGGCTGGAATAAGTGTTAAACTGTGTCATCTGAATGTAAATAATACCATCTCCATTGAGTGAATTGACTGTCAATCAAATCAGTTCTTTACTTTAATCTGATTGGATGATTTAAAAGCCGTTAACGAAGCGAAATAGTCTGAGTCGAATACACACCTAGTGTGCATACAGTTTGTGGCGGATATAACCGAGTAGGTAAGTTTACAAATTAAATAACATTATATTAGTGGTTGATGTATTAGACATCATTTTTAAAAATGCTCAATATGATTGTATATATGGGATTAAACAATTGACACTAGTCTAGTGACTAGATTTGACGCATTATACAGCGTGTTTAAAAATGCTTAATATAAAAAATATTTCATTCGTGTTATCTGTATTTTTTCCATCAATATTTTATAAATATGTGAATTGTACTAATCCTGTCAATGTGTTTAAATTACATTTGTAAATGTGTATTTATATCATGAAAAGCTATGTAATAGTTTGTCAATAACATTTCTTCGTCTTCTTCTTCTATAATAATGATTGCATGTGTGCGATTAAACAACCGACACAAGACACAGCGTGTTTAAAAGTGTTTAATGTAATTATTATTGCATATCTGTGATTTATTAGTTGGCAGTTTATTTAATATTAACAGTTTGAAGTGTGTACGAAGCGTTATAATTACCTCCTCGATTAATGTATCCAGTCTCATTTTGACTTTAAACCTTCTTGCATATAATTAAATAAGTTTTTGAGTTTTCATTCTTTTCGTCTGATTCTGCCAGAGGTTTCAATATAATATAGGTGTAATATAATTAACAGTTTGTAATATACAAAAGTAATTCGTTTTCTGCTATTCTTGTAATTAATATTAATGGTTGAGCTATTCTCTGGCATGATGCAAAGAAATGGTATTCGTTTGTGTTTTGATAAGAAAATGCTTATGTATGAGATATTAAAGACATATTGACTTACACTAGTTTACACCGAAATATAACAAAATTGTAAGTTTTATCTAATTAGGATGTACATACACATGTATGTAACTGACTAGATTTTTCTCCAAGCCGCTAAGCATTAACAGTATAACAGTTCCTATTAGCGCATTCGGCTCTTAATAATTCTGTAAAAGGCACCTTTTAAAATATTACTGCCTTATATTTATAGCTATTAAAGGTAACGGAAATGATGGCCCTGAAATTTCTGTGCCATGGAATTTACGGACAACTAATGAATGAAAACTTGTGAATTTACCGCATTAAAAGTTTAAAATATGTATCTGTTTTATGACTTGTGTTAATATATTGAACAAAAGTCATAAAAAATATACATATTTTAAACTTATCACGCTAACTTTACACACAACAAGAAACGTATAAAGCATGCATTATATGTAGACGATATTAAATAAAGGGTTAGTTTGTGGAGGCTTTGTTCAAGTCACATACCTGTAGTCGTCGATATGATGGAGATGACGGGAAGGTAAAAGATACTGTATGAATACAGATACGTTTTTATTTGGTCTTAGCTATACATTATTTTACATGTTAAAGGGATTTTTAATTAAACGATTTTCACTTGAGCTATTACAAAGGGACTGTTAGTGACCATGATGCTACACTATAATATAAAAGTCATAATTTAATTAAATGTTACAAGTGACTATCATATGGGCCCTATTTATGTTCATGTTTTAGTTGTATTCAGACTCAAAACGGCTTCGGAGTTGCCGTTAAGGCAATCTAATTGCATTTTAAATGAATTACAAATGATCTTATAGAAAATATTTAATTTCTTTACTTCTTTACTTCATTATAATACTCAAATATAAATGGGCGTCGAAACGTCTAGGGTAAAAATTAAAATTGATGCCGAAATGGTTTGATGCCGAAACGTCTAGGTGCCGATTCGTCCAGGTGTCGAAATGGTTTGGTGCCGAAACGTCCTGAATCGATCTTGATCACACAGACGCAAAAACTTGAGAATTGTCTGCGGTGTCAGACCGGTGAAAATCAGCCCATTGAACACAATGCAAAATAGGCTATATTTGGAGATCAGTCACAAGTTCCACAACATTCGTTCGCTTAAATACACTTTTATTCTGTGTATTAAACACATTTTGCTAGCAAACGGTCCATATCTGAAATAAAACACCGATTCAGTTTTTCAACATTTCGCGTCATTCATTCGCACTATGCGTATTTTGAAATAAACATCTGTCAAAACCACATCGCTACCTAACCTCTGTGCTCATACTCTCCAAAGAAATAATCCTGACAAACACAGTAAAATACTTACTATTCATGACAACAGACATACTACTTTAACCTCAGGTTAGATTTAACAATGAAATAGAAACTAATCTTGGGAAAAACACATGCAAACTAGAAACTTTGGATTCTTTCAAGGAACTATTTCAGCACCCTACGACCCGGAAGTATTTCCTGACTGGTCTGACACCCTGCATCTATTAATAAGCATTGTTCATGTACTGATCATTGGACCCTGTTTTAATTAGACTAATATACTATATACACAATAGTTTTCGTCTAGAAAACACACATGCACAAGATGTTTTGGCAGTGATCTGAAGAATATTTTACAATATTTGAACAACACAAAATACAAAATAAACAGTTCAATTCAACCATTATAATGACAATTTTTAATTATTCTGTGGTACCACTGATATTCCTAATTCTGTGATCCAATGGGTTTATTCAAGCTTAAATATCGCCCTTTAGAATAAACTTGAATGCATAATATATATATATGTATGCATTACTTACACAATGCACCCTTAAATGACCAAAGAACAAAACTCCCTAAGTTATTTAATCTTTAATTTAGGTTGTATTTCACATTAGAAGCACACAACAGTCATCATTATCTTCATTGAGAAAAACTGTTATATAAATGTACTTCCTCCTTCATCACGTTTAATAAGAATAAAATTTGACTTACAGTAGTTTCGCTCGAAATAATTTCTGAAAGCAAAATTATTGTGAGTCATTATAACTTTAGTTAAATTTGCAAAAACAAATGTAGAATTTTGATGGCTATAGACGATTCCTGTTATGAAAATTTCATAAAAAAATAAATGCAAAACGGTTGTAAGTGATCTAAAGATGAGTTACAATAGTTTCGCACTAGAAAATGAAAGTTGTAATATATGCAATAACATGACATATTTCATTTTTCTCCTCCATATTTTTGAATCTAGGTCTAATATGTTGTGAAGTTAAAAAGGGTCAGTATCTGATATGGATTATGTAAACGAATATATTTCCTTACAATAGTTTCGAGTTAAGCCCTCGAAGAGTCCATAACACAATAAGCAGTTCGGGACCCTGTTTCGCCTGTCATTTGTACGGACATTTTGCCAGGGATTGCCCTTACGTACAGAGAATGTTCTCGGCCAAAAGGTTGTAGAAGATAGTAAATCAAGAAAGTACAACAAATGGTTTGCAAACTGTGGCTAGGAATATGTTTGCATTACTACTAAAACACAGCATTTTGCATAGGGAACAGAATTTTCAAGTCGATTATTTGTATTTTAATAAAGTGTTTGACTGGGATAACCGGGGAGTCGATTCTTCAGTTGTGTACATGTTTAATTTCAATGGGGCCCTTTTGGTGCAGATAGGGTTGCTGATAGGTTAAATAAGAAGCTGAATGTATTTAACTCTCAGTTGTGGGGTACTTGCACTTCAGGCGTTTGCGATTGACTGGTCAGGAGTAAATAACTTGTTGGTTCCATCTGTCTATTTACTACAACAGTGTTGCAGCATCTCATTATGTGCAAAGCATTTGGCGCATTGATTGTCCCTAAATGGGAGTCGGCCATTTTCTGGTCACTGCTTGTGGATTCGTCCACGGGCAATTTTGAGCCGTTTGTTAAGCAAACGGTAGGCTACAGTAAACCCAAACACATGTGTGTACCAGGTTTCTGCAGGGACAGCGTTTTTGATATTTCTCAATTTAACGGAGACGTACTAGTATTATTTGAATAGTATTTTACGTCATGTTTAGCACATGTTATGCCATATATGACTGTAGATACCACCACATTTTGCCTATGTAGAACCAGTACTGTATACCTCCCGCCATCCAATTTCAGACTTACAAGTTGATCTCCCAGTAGTATTCGAACCAGCGCCGGTGAGAGGCGAGAAGGTATTCAACGCAACGTCGTTAACCCCTCGGCCACGGAGGAGCTCACTAGTAAGAACTGATGCTAGACGGTTTAATGGTTAGATACTGATCTGTTCATACAATTGGCGTTATTTCTATTGTCCGTATAACGATTACGGTATATAGGATATCTATGAACTACATAATTATACTATGGGTAATCAAAGCGAGGTAATATAAGCGAGGCTAACGTTTCAGTTGAAGCAGATTGATTTTATTAGACATAATTACACATTGCTATGATTACGTCTAAGGCTGGGATATATATATGATTTAGAAGTCGGAGTTTAAACGATACTGTTTGTTTAAAAAGAACTAACGCTTTCGTTAATATAACGATGTCGTGAAATAAACCCCTGATGAAGGCGTAAGCCGAAAACGTTGGGTTATTCCAGTTAAAGCAGTGTGTCAACAATCTTGAGAAGTAAATATAAAAACAAGTAAGTAAACACACAAAAGAACAATGCCTTTAAAACATTAACAAGGTCACAGTGTAGCTATCTGTATGTTTTCGAAAGAGATGATGTATGTTTTCGAAGGAGATGGTGTAGAAATAGCGTTTTATTAAGATGTAGATACAGAATAGGCCACATTTTCATTATTGGACACGGTGTAGAAATATGTTCATTATTGGACACGGTGTAGAAATATGTTCATTTATTGGACACGGTGTAGAAATATGTTCATTATTGGATACTGTGTAGAAACATGTTCATTATTGGACACGGTGTAGAAATATGTTCATTATTGGACACAGTGTAGAAACATGTTCATTATTGAACACGGTGTAGAAATATGTTCACCCTAGGTTAAATGATAAACAATGAAGAAAGCGTCATTGCTATTAGTTTTTAGCTCTGCTGGCCTTTCGGATGACGTGTTGTCCGTTGTCCGTCCGTCCGTTTGTCGTCCGTCCGTTAACTTTTGCCTTAACCGGATGAGTTCGAAAACCAGCCAGATCGGACCACTTACACCGGAGTTATGGCCCTTGATTTTCTGATATATGCTATTATTTGGCCTCGTTAACACAATAGGGCCTTTCATCGGATCTTTTCCAAACCTTTACCAGATTGTTGATATCAATGAAAGTTCGGACGAGTTTGAAAATCAGTCAGATTGGTCCATTTACACCGGAGTTATGGCCCTTGATTTTCTGAGATATTGTATTATTTGGCCTCGTTAACACAATAGGGCCTTTCATCGGATCTTTTCCAAACCTTTACCAGATTGTTGATATCAATGAAAGTTCGGACGAGTTTGAAAATCAGTCAGATTGGTCCATTTACACCGGAGTTATGGCCTTTGATTTTCTGAAATGTGGTAAAATTTGGCCTCGTTAACAAGATAGGGCATTACTTTTTCGTCGGATCTTTTACAAACTTTACCAGATTGTTGATACCAATAAGAGCTTTGACTAGTTTGAAAACCAGCCAAATCAGATTAGTAACGGCCCTTGATTTAGTTAAAAATGCTGAATTTTGCCTCATTAAGTCGATAGGGCCTTCATTTGGCCGGATTTTAATGAAACTTTGCAGGCTTGATCAGTAATAAATCTAACCCTAGTAATGCACATCGTCACCGTGTTCCGATTGAATGATTTTGGTAGAGTTATGGCCCTTTAAAGGTTTAAATACACAAATGTTGTCCGGAATGTTTTTTCTGAACCCCTTGCCGGGTTTCCACACAATTTTGCAGGGATGATCAGTACCAGGCCTAGTGTTGCATATCATCACCGTGTTCCGGATGAATGATTTTCGGCGGAGTTATGACCCATTAAAGGTTTTAATACACAAACGTTGTTTCTACTGAATCCCTGGCCAGATTTCAACGAAACTTCGCAGGGATAATCAGTGCCAAGCCTAGATATGCAAGTCATGCCGTATTTTGATTCAAAGATTGTTGTCGGAGTTATGGCCCTTTTAAGGTTTTAATACCCACATTTTGTCTGGACTACTTCTCCTGAATCCCTGGCAGGATTTCAATGAAACTGTGCATGGATGATCAGTACCAGGCATCGTTGTGCATATCAGCGCCGTGTTCCAGTTGAATGATCTTTTGAGGCGTTATAGCCCTTTAAAAGTTTTGATACACAAACTTTATCCAGACTAGTGTCATTTGAACTCCTGGCCGAATTTTGGCAGGAATGATGAGTACCAAGCCTAGTTGCGCATGTCATCGCCGTGTTCAAGTGTTCAAGTTGAATGAATTTTGCCAGAGTTATGGCCATTTAAAGGTTTTAATACACTAAATTTGTACGGGCTAGTTCTCCTGAACTCCTGGTTGGATTTCAGTGAATCTTGGCAGAAAAAATCAGTACCAAGCCAAGTTTCGCATATTATTGTCATGTTCTGGTTGAATGATTGTTGTTGGAATTGTGGCTCTTTTAATACACAAAATTTGTCTGGACTAGTGCTCCACAACTAATGGTCGGCTTTTAACGAAATTTGGTTGCGGCTATCATTGTCGCGTTCCGGTTGAATGATTTTTGGTGGAGTTATGACTCTTTAACGGTTTTAATACACTAACGTTGTACAGACTAGTTCTCCTGAACCCCAAGCCGGATTTCAACACAACTTGGCAGGGATGATTAGTACGAAGCCTAGGTGCGCATATCATCGTTGTGTTCCGGTTTAATGATTTTTGTCCCCTAAGGAGTTAATAAAGTCCCTTATACACAAACTTTATCCGGACTAGTTTTCCTGAACCCCTGGCTGGATTTTAGTTAAACTTGGCAGGAATGATCTGTACCAAGCCTAGTTGCACATATTGTTTCCGTGTTCTCCATCACAGACTCCATATAGCAAGTAGAGCGATACAGGCCATCTTGTGTCTCTTGTTATTGTTATGGTTAGACTGTATTTGTCTCTTTACATTTATTGTATAAACATGTTTCAAATTGATCTTACTTCACTTATCAAAATCCATGTATCAGTATGTTTGTGAAAATGTATGAGCATTTCCCGCGACCTACCAACCAATCGAACAAACAAATTTTCTGTCCAATCAAATGCTTATTTCCTAGCAGTATATCAATAAAGGTAAAAACGATTTTCAGGTGTTAACGAAACCGATTTCTTTTTATCTTTAAAAACGCTACATGTGACGTGCTTAGTTTGGGTGTGTCAATTGTTTGGACAGAAATGAGTTTGTTTGATTAATTTACGTCGCGGGAAATTACATATCACAACTTTTGACATTCTCATGTAATAATAGGTATAATCTGCGATCAGCTATACGAAATGATCTTGTTACACAAAAACCGCAAACTAAATACATGATTTAGCGACTTTGATCGACACGTTTGGAACAATATACCGGTCGACATACGTTCTCTTCCTACTATCCAGTCATTTAAATATAATTATAAAAAATGTTTGTTGCAAAATGCACAGTGAAATGAATGATACTAAAGTTGTTTTTTTTTGCTTGGATATATATGTACATTATGTAAGACTGTTACGATTTCTTCTATTTTCAAATATATTAGAGTGTTTGTCGAAGATTGAATGTTAACTTTTATTGTTAGTGTATTTGTTAAAAATCACTAAATGTTTGTTAATTTATGTACAGAAGGTCGCATTGAAATTATGTCATAATGTGTTAACCTTCTTTAAATAAAGAATTTATATTATTATTTTATTATTATTATTTATATTTATTCATATTTGTCCCATTGTGAACATATTTCAACAATGTTCCCGAAAAAACATCAAAGTACTGAAGGCACTGATGGGCGGTGCTTTTTGTAAGTGTTGGAATGGATGGGAAATGGAAGTGCTGTAAATGTAACTTCCATGGTGTGTTTTTTTTTTACATTCAGTGATGTTTCAGATGATTGATATTCATTACCAATTTCATATTTAAACATATTTTAGCTAACTCATATGGCCCGAATTACCTTCCGTAGATTTTTTTCTGAGCAAGCTCTTCAGCGAGGCATAGTATATTACAATGTATACAGAGTGGAGTCTTGGTGTGGAGTTTTGGAGTGGAATGGAGTGAATAATTGGAGTGACCTTGGAGTCACATTTTGGAGTGACCTTGGAGTCAGATTTGGAGTGACTATTTTGGATAATTATCAATTTAATATTTTTGAATGACTCTCACAAGGTGCACAGTTCCTAACATACTCAGTACAGCTGCATTGTCCCATGAGACATGTGCTAACCTTAATGTGAGGGACAGACCATCTAAAAACAACATAAATGAACTTGGATACCCAAACATTAACCCCAGTATTGAAGCATTATGACCCTTTGGCCAACTAATCTTAGGTCAGGACACTGACATCCAGTGTCAGGGGTATACAGGGTTCCAATATGTCCAATATGTCAGTCATACCACAGAGACTGAAAACAAAAAGCATTAAAGTTTATGGGAACTTAGAGCTTTCTCACCCTAACTGTTCCACAAACATGGATTATTAGCTCGACTATTCGAAGAATAAGAGAGCTTATGTAATAACCCCAGGGTCGGCGTCGGCGTCGGCGTCCCACATCAAGGTTTGCGTGTAAGCTGTGTTTACAAGTCTATATCTCTTACATTTCTTATCCTAGCACAACCAAATTTGTTCAGAGCTTCCTTATAGCATTATCTTAAGGGCTGCATAAGCAATTTTGGTTCTTGTAACCCATGGGCTCCCATGGAACCCACATTATCATAGCCCATAAAATGTGCCCCATTTCACATCAAATTTTGCGTGTAAGCTGTGTTTACAAGTCTATATCTCTTACAATTCTTACCCTAGCACAACCAAATTTGGCCATTAGCTTCCTTATAGCATTATCGTAAGGGCTGCTTAAGAAATTTTGGTTCCTGTAACCCCTGGGCTCTCATGGAACCCAAATTTTGATAGCCCTTAAAATATGTCTGTTTCACATCAAATTTTGCGTGTAAGCTGTGTTTACAGGTCTATATCTCTTACATTTCTTGTCCTAGCTGAACTACATTTTAGAATTGGTTTCCTTATAGTATGTTGTAAAGGGTTGGATAAGTAATTTTGTCTTTTGCAAATTCTGGTCTTCCATGGAACCCAAATTGTGATGGTCCATAACATGTGCAATAAAGGCATAAAATCTAGGTTTGCATGTAAGCATGTATATATCTATAATTTTGGTTTTGGATTTGTTATAGCATTATGCATCGTATTACTTCACCCATATTGGGGCGTGGGCTCCTCCTTTCCCTCCCCCCCCCCGTCCCCACTCCCCTCCACACTTTTTTTTTTTTTTTTTACATATTTCTGTGTTGTTTTAGTCAATTCTTACACATATATGTTGCAACCCTCCCCGTCCCCAACCTACCGCCCCCACCCCGTCTCTCACCCCCTCCCCCCCTCCCCCACACTTGAAACTTTGTTTTTTACATATTTTTTGTTGTTTTAGTCAATTCTTAAACATATATGTTGCCCCCTCCCCACGCCCCAACCCACTCCCGCCTCTCCCCCAAACCCCACTCCCCCCACACGCCACTCCCACTTGAAACTATTTTTTTTTTACATATTCTGTGTTGCTTTTGTCAATTCTTACACATATATGTTGCCCCCCCCCCGCCCCCCCCCCCCCGCCTCTTAACCAATGCCCCCTCTTTGTTGTTTTAGTCAATTATTAAACATATATGTTGCCCCCTCCCCACGCCCCCAACCCACTCCCGCCTCTCCCCCCACTTCCCCCACACGCCACTCCCACTTGAAATTATTTTTTATTTTTACATATTTCTGTGTTGCTTTTGTCAATTCTTACACATATATGTTGCCCCCTCCCCACCCCCCGCCCCCCACCCCCCGCCCCCCGCCCCCCGCCCCCCGCCCCCTCCCCGCCTCTCAACCCATACCCCCCACTTGAATTTTTTTTTTTTTTTTTACATATTTCTTTGTTGTTTTAGTCAATTATTACACATATATGTGGCCCCAAACCCCCACCCCAAACCCACTCCCGCCTCTCATTCCCGCTCCCCCCCCCCACCCCTCCCCCATTTGAAACTCTATTTTTTTTTTTTTACAAATTTCTGTGTTGCTGTTGTCAATTCTTAAACATGTTGCCCCCACCGCCTCCCCTCCCCCGCCACTCCCAACACCCACCCCCTATCCCCACCCGCCCCAACCACACGCTCGAAACTAGAATATATTAAAAAAAATATATATTTTTTACATATTTCTGTGTTTTTGGTCAATTCTTACACATAGCTTCTTACACATAACGTTGCTCCCCCCCCCCCCACACCCATCCCTGCTTCTCTCCCCTCCCCCCCCACCCCCACACCCCCACTCGAAACTCATTTTTTTATTTACTGTTTATTGTTTTTTTTACATATATCTGTGTTGTTTTGGTAATTTCTTACACATAGCTTCTTACACATATATGTTGCCCCCTCCACCCCACTCCCACACACTACTCCCCCGCCCCCCCCCCCCCCCCACACACACACACTCGAAACACTTTCTTTTTTTCTTCTTTTTTTTACATATTAAATCAATCTAAAAAAAAACATTATTTTGTAATGCCATATTTCTGTGTTGTTTTGGCCAATTCTTACATAGCTTCTTACACATATATTTGCCCTCCCCACCCCCGCCTCTACCTCATCCCCATTCAAACTCGATTTTTAATTTAATTTTTTTTTCCTTCATATTTTGTGTTGTTTTGGTGAATTATTACATAGCTTCTTACACATATATGTTGCCCTCACCACCCCCACTCCCCCCACCACCCACCCCGCCTCTCTATCACCCCCACCCCGCACCCCACTCAAAACTCGAATTCTTTTCTCTTTTTTTTACATATGTCTGTGTAGTTTTGGTCAATTCTTACACATAGTTATGTTGTGCTCCCAACCCCACCCCACATTGTTGTAGCCTTGTTTACTGATGGTATATACTAGCTATAAATTTATTATTCTCTGAAAAATCGAATAGTCGAGCTGCGCTGTTCTCCGACAGCTCTTGTTTTAGAACATGTAGTAACAGTGCCCAAGTTAAAATTAGATGTTCAGTTTTGGAATTAGTTGTTGAAATTGGGTAGCTTAATAGACACATGCATTTTAAAGAATTATTTAATAAATAAATAAGTGTATGTGCAAATGAAGTAGATCTAACCCATGTAAATGTATAAGTTTCTAAAAAGTTATTAATTGTAAGAGAAATTAAGACTTGATATTTAGACTAAAAAATTGACTCCAAAATATTCACTCAAAATTTGTCTCCAAGGTCACTCCAAAATGTGACTCCAAGGTCACTCCAATTATTCACTCCACTCAACTCTAAGACTCCACACCAAGACTCCACACCAAGACTCCACTCTATATAATATACTATGCCCTTCAGCAGCGCTGACTGTTCTATATTTAGTAACATGATATACTTTCTATTGTCTGCTTGTAGCACGATTATAACTGAGTTATAACCTTTTAAACAGATGATAAAAAGTTGTCTTAGTGAAATTTTGATAAAATAAGTATGTATGACCTAAATAAATAATAAATTGCCTTAATTCTGAACATTGATTCTTATTTAGGGCATCAAATTAAAGGCATGCATGAGAGACTACTTCTTCTAGCGTAGTGTTGCATAGTGTTGTGCTATTAGGTTTGTCACATTCCTAGAATGCCATTGCTTTCCCCATTATACCTCTGACGGTGCTTTCGCACCGCCAATGAACATATTTCTATAATGTGGCCTATTATGTGTCTCTCGCATTGAACTATTGTATCAATTAAATGTAAGACATAGCTACTAAGGCAGAAAAAAATAAAGTGCTTTAACAAATGAAAGGATTCTATTAAAAACGGGACAGTTTATTATAAATGCCTTAAAGACACATTTCACAAAGCTACTTGGTCATTGAAAAAGCATGGGAAGCTTGAATATTTACAGCCAGCAGGCTTCATGGCTAATCAACTCAGGTATATAAATTGAGGCCCGCTCTTAGTTTTTTTATTTGTATAGCATTGCTATATTGAGGGTAAGAATAGCTTAACAACACTTTGTAATTTACTTTAATGAGGAAATATATGTTCATAAGTTAGCTTTTGAGTACAAAACTTATCTGGTATTTCTTAATTGTTTTAGACCAAACATCAGAGCACAACACAATACATATATAACATTCTGTAATGTGTTATTATGTGTACTGGTGACAAATGCTTTATTGGGTGGGCCTCATAATCTGAAGAAAAATTGAATATCACACTTTGCTCATGAAAGTGTACCCCCCCCCCCTCCCAAATACAATAGGCACAAAATACCCCCCCCCCCCCCCCCCCCCCTGCCCACAAATACGGTAGGCTCGAAATATGTCTTTAAAAATCTTATAACTTAACCGCCCCCCCCCCCCCCCACCCCACAAATACAATAGGCTCGAAATATGTCTTTAAAAATCTTATAACTTAATGTGTACTATATTTAATATTTAGTATAAATATTTATTTGTCGATAAACAATATTAATATATGTCTACTTAATAGTCTGTTATATTATATATATATATATCTTATATTTCCTCCTGGCTGTAAACTTATATGTCGTGTTTGTAAACTTATGTACGTATTAATTAATCTTTGTGATAAAAAGTAGATTGACCATTTTACTTAGAAACGTTTTTTTGGTGAAGAATGCAAGCACATTGGTAATACGGACCGTCAGTGAAGTGTTTTCATTTACTGGGACTGCGTGTCTTGTAGTTTGGCCGTCAGTGAAGTGATTTCATTTACTGGAACTGCGTGTGTTGTAGTTTGAAAGTCAGTGAAGTGATTTCATTTACTGGGACTGCGTGTCTTGTAGTTTGACAGTCAATGAAGTGATTTCATTTACTGGGACTGCGTGTCTTGTAGTTTGACCGTTAGGGAAGTGATTTCATTTACTGGGACTGCGTGTCTTGTAGTTTGACTGTCAGTGAAATGTTTTGATTTACTGGGACTGCGTGTCTTGTAGTTTGACCGTCAGTGAAGTGATTCCATTTACTGGGACTGCGTGTCTTGTAGTTTGACTGTCAGTGAAGTGATTTCATTTACTGGGATTGCGTCTCTTGTAGTTTGACTGTCAGTGAAGTGTTCTCATTTACTGGGACTGAGTGTCTTGTAGTTTGACTGTCAGTGAAGTATTTTTATTTACTGGGACAATGTGTCTTGTAGTTTGACTGTCAGTGAAGCGATTTCATTTACTGGGATAAAACTTATCTTCGATTTCAGACGATGGAGAAATACCATATTTCTAGCATTGAGTGGGTGGTATGTTTTAAAAAGGCGAAACATAGAAAAAGCAGTTAAATTTATAAGGCACTTACCTCTCAAGAGTGTTGACATTCGCCTTGACACTTTCTACGCTGTGACTGAAAAACGCTACACTCCATCTCAGGTAACCGACAGTGGTTATGTGACATCACAAAAACTAAAAGGTTTACAATAGGACTACCGCTTGTAAACAAGTGAAAGAAGACGGCGTAGTAAATTATAAGTTGAACATGTGCATGAATGTGTGTGTTATTGGTCTTACAATGTATGCTCTACCGGCCGAGGCAAGATAAGCCTATGCAATGGCGCGATGTCCATCATCGTCCGTTGTTGTCGGCCCATTAACGTTTGTTTTTAATCTCTTGCACTGTAAAGGATTTTATTTACATGAAAGCTTGTGCACTGTCAAAATCGGATAAAACAATGTCCGCATTAGTGTTTTCCCATTTACGCCACTATGCTTTCAGCTTTGATTGTGCGATGACTAGACGAATGTTTTGGAACTGACATAAACCTAAATCCTGGGAATTTAACATTTAATGTTTGTCTTCAATCATGTCTTGTCGTGCCTTTAATGGTTTATTCTCCTGTTGATCTGGCTTCTGTTATATCACTGAGTACTTGCTTCGTGGCATTCTTCTTGCTATTTGGCTTTCTATTTTGTTTATATTCATATGTACATGATCACCCTTGTATTATACTATACGTATACGGTCTATTAATGCCACCTATAGTATTAGAGGATGAAACCTGGCGTGGATTTCTTTATTTTCACTGTACTGCTTAATTGGGATGACACTAGGGTAGGAGTGAGGTTCAGTGAACCATTGAACCTGGTTTAAAACTCCCAATGACCATTTTGCCACTGACCGTTCCAATGCGCTATCCCTATTTTCAACCGTTTTAAGTGTATGGTGTCCCATTCCTCACATCTATCTATCCTTGTAAGCGTTGTTCCATGTGCACATGTTATTAACTGAATGAACTTCGGAATATTTGGCCTAAACCAGAAATAGCGATTAAAATATATTTTCCTTAAATCAGTATATAGTGTACATTCTAAAATAAGATGAAATTTGTCTTCCAATGTGTTACAAATGGAACATGTCCTTTCATTAACTAGTGTTTTATGTGGCTTATGCAAACGCCCTGACTCTATATGTAACCTATCTGTTGACATTCTCAGTTGTGACAAGACCACACACAATTTTCTTATTTTAACAATATCTAAGTAAGGTTTATATACGTAAACTCATGGAACAGTGAATATGAGTTAGCCCTAGTCGATTCATGTATACGTGTATTCCAATTTTGTATAAAAGTATCGGTTAATCATTGTTTAAACACTGTTATGAAGGCATTTGTATGTCCTACACCTTGAAAAATCCAAACGTCATTTAAACCCAATTGCTCAAGTAATATCTGTACCGCAGATGCCCAGGTTTGTTTATTTGGGTTATTTTGTATGTCATTTAACATCATATTGTATATTACTTTAATGTATTTACCATTTTCACTTGTCAATATTTTAAACCAATATTTAATGATAGCTATCAATCTATACTGTCGTAAGGGTGTTCTACCTAACACACCAAAAACAATTTTACAAACTTTTAGATGCACACGTTTATAACATTTGAATTAAAAAAAAAATCGCAACCATAGTAACACTGGTTTTATCAGTTTGTCAAACAGATTTAACATGTTTCGCTGAAATTTCTGTAAACTTGTATATATGGTTCTCTAATTTAAAAATTACTTTAACTGCTTGCACAGCCAAGTGATGTTGTAAAAGAACCTCCAGACGTAAAAACTATTCCTAAATATACAAAACTGTCTATTATTTCAATAATATTTCCATCATATCTAAATGTTAAGTTTCTTGGTAGAACGCCACCTTTTCTAAATACCATTATTTTTGTTTTATTTGTGTTAACCTTTAATCTTAAGTTACTACAATAATCATATAATACATCTAAACCTTTCTGTAAACCGTCAACTGTTTGTGAAAAAGTACAATATCGTCAGCATATAACAGCAACAATAATTTCAAATCTCCCAGGGTTACACCTGGTACATCGTTAGCTATGAAATAATCTTCCACATCATTCAAATGCATAGCAAACAAAAATGGTGATAGACATTCTCCCTGACGAAATCCTAAATAACATGTACATTCTTCACTCAACTCATTCCCGTGTTTTAGAATTGATTACATCCAACATCTTCCCCCGTATGCCTATTTTTATTAAACTACACAGCAGAATATCTCTAACTCCATAATCAAAGGCTTTAGTGAAATCAACGAATGCAGTATAATTATAGACGCTTACCCCCATTTATTACATGCTTTCTTATACCATGCATAATAAAAAATATTGTCAACGGTACCCATTTTACTCCTAAATCCCGACTGTGCTTCCACATATACATTATAGTTTTCAGCCCATCTGGTTAGTCTATTATTTAAAATTCGCGTGAACAACTTGTCAAATGTGCTTAAAAGTGTAATACCCCTATATTTTTCTACGTCATTAATGCTAGCCATTTTATGTAGTGGAACAATGTATCCATCAGTCCATTTGGCGGGAAAATATCCAAAATTAAAAACAGCGTTAAATAGTTTAAATAGATATGCTAAAATATTGTCGATTCCTTAACAAAAGAATTCATTTATAACCTTGTCAGGTCCTGCACTTTTCCCAAGCTTAAATTGCTTACAAGCTTTAGTAATCTCTAGTAATCTCAAGCAGAGATATTTCAGTATTTAATTTTGAAGCTCACCATATATATATATATCTCATTAAAGAATAAAACATCATCATCAGGTTGAAAAAATACCTCATTAGGATCATTAATGGCTTGAAAATAGCGTGCAAACGTATCAACGTGGATTGTGTTTGATCTTTTAGGGGCATGTATACCCTTTAACATCTGCCAAAATTCTTTTGCATTTTCAAAGCGAGATTAGTCTAGTTTTTCCGTTTGTTTTTATCATGCTCATATTTGTGTCTCCGAATTGTACTTTTATATTCAGTTCTCGCATTTGTCATGCTTATTCTATTTGTGTCATTTTTATTAGATCGATATGCATTCAAATTACTATAAAATTATTTTCGTTTTTTATCACATTCTTTCATCGAACCACGACTGACTTTGCACGGGCGTATTCTGAGACATTTTATCAGAATCACTAAATATCACTTTCATAAACAAAGGATTGCAAACCTCTGATATAATATTATAAATGTTATCTAAGTCTTCTTTAATATGCACAGTTGTCAACTCATCTGTTATCAAATTAAGGTGCTCCTGTACATTAGACTGATTCAGCATTTCTACATATTGCATATTTTTTATTATTGTCCCCTTTATATTTATAATCTAGTGTTTTATCTTCTATAGTCTCTATATGGTCGCTTAAAATTGTATTTGAATGTAATGAAAAACTAATAGCACAATGGTCAGATAGAATATTTGGTTCCATGAAACCAGTCAATAAGTTCTGCTCTACACAATACATAGTCAATCACACTACTACCTTTTTTTTTAACGCAGGTATATCTACCATCGTATCTATCTTCCCCTATTCTACCTTTAACTATTCTTAATCCAGTGATTTTACAAAAATCTAGCAATAGTTTTCCCATTTCATTACAAATGCTATCTTCTGAGTATCGTTCAGAAAACGTGTCAATCTGGGGTAAATCAGCAATGTGTAAAGAGTCAAATTCAACAAAATCATTTCGAGATGCTGTTTTTGCGCTCATGTCACCACATATAATAAAATTACATTTAGCATTGTTAAAATTGTCATATGAAATCATGTCATTTGTTATAATATCAAACACTCCATGATCTTCAAATATTTCACGACTGCTTCCAACTGGGATGTTATAACAAATACAAACAAACAAATCTCCTTCTAAACTGAACAATGTTCCATTCAACTTAACCCATATTACACTATCGCTAACTGTTTTAACAAAGGTTTCATCTGTAACCACTTTTTCAGATATATAAACAATTATACGACATGTATTTCGGTTTTTCCTGTATACTTGTAGTCCCGTTTGTATTTGTTGCACTATCGGGTGACATGTATTTCGGTTTTTCCTGTACCCTTGGGTTATCATTGTGTGTAATAATGATCATGTCGGCGTTGACGTCATTTGAATCTTGGCTGTGTTGTCCATATGGTGTACACTGTAAATCTATCTGATTGTTGGCATGACTGATATTAAGGCATTGTGTAATGTCAAATCGGGATCAGAAACCATGTACTGTTCCCTATGAATGTCGTTCGTCATGCAGTTATTGTCATTTACACGGGATTGACTAGCCCAGTTAGTGTGAGGTGTTATAATAGAGCTCGTGGTCATCGTTACAAACCCGTCTATCCCCTGCTCTTGTGCATGAACGAATACCAACGCATGGTGCACTAATCTACCGTTAATGTACAATTTTGGTACTTTATCTGACATTTTGATCGAGAACTACGGGCGTCAACTGCTTGTTTACTTTGATACAGTCGTTTCCTGGCATCAGCAATCTCCTTCGGATAATCCCTGTCAATTCGGAAATGTGTACCCTTCAATATATACCCTTTTCCAAATATATAATCAGTATCATCATAGTCCCTAAATCACACTATTATAGGTCGCTTCTGATCGTTTACACCTCTGGACTGTGAGCTGGACTGCGTGCGAGAAATTGACCCCAGGCGATGCACTCGATCAATACAGTACATAGACGGATAAATACAATATGGCCACAATTTGTGTTAGATCTCTCGCTTATACCCCCAGAATATCAAATGTTTCGTCTGCTGCGTAATTCAATATCAATCGATCTATAGGCAAGCACTCTAATATTTTTTTCATGAATATCAATATACTTATCGGCTTTTTCGTTTATTTTACACACATCGGCAATGCTTGCAGTCATATGTTTCGCATCAATGTTTTGTTCATCCTGTTTATTTTCTACAGAATTCAGTTTTTTTCAAAAACTAAACGGACAGTTTATCATCGGTAGAAAGATCATGAAAACTTTATGAATCAGTTCTACCTGTATTTCCTCGTTTTCGTTTTGGATGTCTACCAACCACCTGCCAACGCTGACTACCCCTCCCATCGCTCCTATCATAGCGGTTGTCAACTTGCACGTTATATGTCACATTTTACCAAATTTCAGCTTCTAAATCACTCATTATTGGGTCATTACTGGTTAAATCACCACCACCACTAGCCATAATTCAAAAAAAGCAACTTTCCCGTTTAAATATTCCACTACCTCCATTTACTGCCGCCTATACCCTTCTTCACATATTATGGGAAGAGCTTCTTCTTCTCTGAAACTAACAGAGGGCCTCGGGGGTCACAGTTTTACACAGACATATATGGAAAATCTTCAAACATCTCTTCTCTGAAACGATAAGAGCCAAAGGTTTAATATTTTGTATTTAGCATAAGCTTATTGTCCTCTAACAAGTTTGTTCAAATGGTGAGCCTGGGGTCAAATTTGGAACCGCCCCAGTGGTTACAGTTTTGTAGTGTTATTTTTTACTGGTCCTTTGGGACCAACGAGCCCAATATAGGTGGCTTTGAAGTAGAATACCGCTTAAGCCGGTGCTAGTGGGCGTGAGAAGTGTTGCTTCTTTCATTACTTCTCATGAACAGACTCAATAAAACCGAGTCTGCTGCTTTATTCTCTGAATTGTGTTTGTTGCTCTCAAAGGATTACCTTTATCAGTATTTATTATATATAGGGAAAAGCTTTAATCTTCTTCTCTGAAACTATAGGAGTCTAAGGTTTAATAGGTTATGGTCCTCTACCAACAGGATTGTCATTAAGTTCAGAGACAAGGGATTTATTTTGAATTCCAAGCTATTTGACGAGGTGTCAAGGAAGTCACTGAAAACATATTGAAATACAGTTAAGGCAAAACTACCGATGAAAACACCTGTTAACCGATGATTTTGATCGGAAATCGGCTAGTTATGACAACCCCGACCAAATTTGTTTGAATGGTGACCCTGGGGTCAAATTTGGCCCCAGCGAATTGGATTTCAGCGAACCATTGCAAGGATGATCAGTACCAAGCTTAGCTGTGCATATCATCGCCATGTTCCGGTTGAAAGATGTTTGGCAGAGTTATTGCCCTTTAAAGGTTTTAATACACAAACTTTATCCGGAATAGTTCTGCTGAACCCCTGGAATAGTTCTTTTGAACCCCTGTCCGGACGAAACTTGACAAGGATGATCTGCATCATGTTTAGTTGTGCATATCGTCATCATGTTCCTACTCCTGATCCCCCGATAAGAGCTGTTTTAGCCAGTATAGCGCTCACAGGCCCAAGCCTGTTTGTGTACACGGTTGTGTTTCTAAATGAATATGAATGTTGAAATTCTACATATAGACAGAGGAGAGATGTATCTGTGCGTACACGCTTTTGTTTTTATTCTCACTTCTTAAATGACGAAAAAAAAAATTGAATTAAAAGCACATGCTCAGCAAAACGCAACTTATTGTGTGTACGGGTTGGAGGGGGAAGCTGGCGGGGTTGGAGAGATACTACCGTGATGTTGTCCCTCAGAAATACTGTGAACGTACTACGTGTATTTCAGTAATTCAGCAAATACTGAACAATGCTGAAATCTATTTATATCTTATACATGATTTCATAATTCCACTATTTTAATACCCGTGTGAGCGTCAATTTAGAACGCCGATTCGGGCCATTTTATATCAACTACCGTGATGTTGTCCCTCAGAAATACTGTGAACGTACTACATGTATTTCAGTAATTCAACAAATACTGAACAATGGTGAAATCTATTTATATCTTATACATGATTTCATAATTTCACTATTTTAATACCCGTGTGAGCGTCAATTTGGAACGCCGATTCGGGCCATTATAGGCAACAGACGTGTTCCGCGGAACACCCGTCTAGTTTTAAATATTGATTGACTGTGTTCTGTGAAAGTTACATATTTTGATCCACTTTTATACCTACTATCATTGGCGGCGTTCATACTTTAGATAACGATGGGGAACTACCTTAGTAGAGGGGCGGACATTAGCGAAGCTCGAAAGAATGTGCACTTGGCCCAGGATACATTCTTAAAGACTATGGACACTCCAGATGGCGCTGCTGCAGATGACTCAGATGACACAGATGGCCCGGGTAAGTAAGATTTTATATGATGAATAATGTTCTACGTATAGGACATAGACTATGTAGAGAAGTCTCCGGTGCGTAGCGACCGACTGCCTTTTTGTTATGGTGAAGATTTCTCTTCATAGTCTCTATCCGGCTGAGTGTTCACCACAGATGCTATCATAGACTATCGGGCTGAGTGTTCACCACAGATGATATCACTCTCTAACCTGTGAAGAGAGCTGGTAGTAAAAAATGAGCCATCTGATTGGTTTAAAAAGCAGGGTAAACACTAAAAGATAATATATTTCGATTTTATACCAAAATAATGGCGAATGGTAACACTTTGTTAGTTTTGTCTAAATGAGACACACAACGTAATACAACCATAACATTGAATAGCATAAATATCAGCTGTTCCCTTTCGTATCCCAATGAAAGCTGGAAAGTGCAATTTATTTCGTGTTCTTAATAGTTAAGTATTGAGTAAAGTTTTCGGTTTACGTGACACGCGTTGTTTTTTAATTATATACATACACGTAAATACACTGCAGAACACAACATTTATCTACTAGATTTAACAAGAATGATGATGCTACTAACTTGTCGAGACTGACATGTGCTTATTGACACTTAACTACATATTTCTTTCTAAGATGAAAGAAAACATCAATGTAACCCACATTTTATACAATAAATGCTCTTGAAACAGTTTTTGCACTTACCATACCTTCACATTTTCCTTATTTGATAATTTTCCTTATTTTATTGATTATACAACGTTGAAAATGCGTGACAAAATCAGGTTTTAGACCTTTTTATTCAAAAAGTGTTACTTTTAAAAATAAGACAAATATAGATATTATCATATAATTGTTAAATATGTGCCAGCTTTTAGAGTTCGCAAATCTACAATGTATAAATAGAAACTTTTGTTCTGTTTTTTTGTTTTTTTGTTTTTTTTACGTCATTTCCAACACATGTAAGGTTATATATGACGGTCGATATTTTGTGATGGAGGCAGACAACCCACTTTTCCTGGGTAGAACCTGTACTGTACACCTCCCGCCATCCGTAAGAATCGATACTTCCTCACTTACAAGTCGAGCTCCCAGTGGGATTCGAACCCGCAGCGGTGACAAACTTAAACACGTCTAGCAAATGTATAGCAAACCCATTGCATCACAGGAAGTGTCGGCCTCACATAATGGCGACTAGTAAATAATTCTCATTTCTCCTTGTAAAAAAAGGCATTTTCACTAATTTAAAGTGCCATTTTTAGCTCTACTGATCAAATATCAGCGGAGGTTATGCCGTGGTGCGGTGTCCGTCGTCCGTCTGTCCGTCATTTTTTTTTTAGCGACTTCTCCTCTGAAACTACTGGATGGGTTTTGATGAAACTTTACAGGAATGTTGCCCATGATGTCTAGTTGATGCTAAATCACATTGATGGGAAATCCAGGATGGCCCCAAAGCTAAAAATAGATTTAAAAAAAACAACAAGTTTGTAGCGACTACTTCTGAAAAACTATAAGCGATAGTGACCTGGGACTTTTTCTTAAGGATCAGCATGACATGATGTTGGTCCTTGTCGAAAATCTTTTGATTCGATGTTAAACATGACTGCCAGCGGCCATCTTTGTTTACCTAGAGTTATACAGTAAAAATTTATAGCGACTACTACATTCACACTACGTGACGGATTTTCATGAAAATTCACAGGAATGTTGCTCCTGATATCTATTTGATCCTATCAAAAGTTCAGGTCGGTCGAAAATTCAAGATGGCCGCCATGGCTAAAAATAGATTTTTAAAAACAAATTTGTAGCGACTACTTCTTGAAAACCATAAGTGATATTGATATGGGACTTCGTCTAAAATGATCAGCATGACATGATGTTGGTCCTTGTTAAAATTATTTTGATTTGTCATTAAACATGGTTGTCAGAGGCCATCTTTGTTTACATAGAGTTATATATAAAATCTTGTAACAACTACTCTGAAACTACTTGACAGATTTTCATGAATGCTGATCTAGCTATCAGAACCTATCAATAGAGCTTCAAGTTTATTAACCTCTTGTTTGTGCGTATATGAAAATGAGTGTATTAATACATTAGTTTGGCATCTCAGTGTTTACGTTTTATAGGGAGCAATCATTCATGAGACAAGTCTGTTAGAAGATACATAACCCCCACTTTTCTGTGGATTTTTTGGTAGCATATGTGTCATTTGTGATGAGAATGTAAGTTTTTCTTTTTTAAATTGTGCCAAAATATGAATGGCAACATGGCATTTACATTTTTAATTCACACTCAAATCAATGAAAACTCAATGGGCGTGTTAATCTATAACGTGGCATCATGTGAATTTTCATTTTCTCTCAGATTTTTACCTAACTCGCATTTTATCTTTTGGAATAATTATTTGTCTTCAAAAAAATACATCGCAGTCTTTTTAAAGCGGTTTTTTTTTTTGAAATTTTTCACATCGGAAAGCCGTATTTCTGAGATAATGTCAGAAAGAACTAAAGGCAAAGTATGCTACCCAATCATTAAAACTTGACTTTTAAGCACAAAGCTAATACCATACTTGCATTTAGGGGAATTTGGGTTGCCTATATCTTCCTGCAGTGTTACCAAATTAAGATATGATGCCACAAATAGTGAAATAAATTCCTTGTAAAGTGGATTCTGGCATGAAAATCAGCACATTTTGCATTCAAAGAGCACTTATTAGCTAAAACTCTGATTTCGTCATGTTTATTAACTTTATTAAGCTTTTGATCCATTAAATAAAGTGTAGGTATCTCCAGTCATTATATAAAACAGGTTAAAACTGAAAATATGCACACAGATTTTTGTTGCTGTCGACCGCTCTGTTCTATTTTGAAACGCATATATCTTGATCGATTTTCAGTCGATTCGACAAAACTTATATTTTTTAATGCGTTATACTGTAGGCTTTCTGAAAATAGCTGCTTTGAAAATTCACTCAGTTAAGTTTTCTTATAGGTATAGCACACCAATTGCTCCACAGGGGTAGTCGCATAATGGCGATTTAAGTAAATAATTCTCATTTCTTTTTGTAAGAAAAGGCATTTTCACTAATGTAAACTGCCATTTTTGTTTTTGTCTCGACTTTTGAAAAAATGCGAGACATATGTGCCGCTAATGTTGGCGGGCTCGACGGCGTCAACAAATTGTATTATAACTTTTTTGTCCTTTGGAGTAGAATGTTCAAATTTCATATATAACCTCCTGGTCATTGCCCGTCCTAATGCCAATAACTTTCAGCCCTGCAACTGACCGTGGGTCCGAGTCAAGGTAACTTAAATACATGTACCGTCACCAAATTTTAACACAAATAGTGACGGTACATGTATTTTAGTGACCTTGACTCCGACCCACGGTCACTTGGAGGGCTGGAAGTTATTGGCATGAAGACGAACAATGACCAGGAGGTTATATATGAAATTTGAACATTCTACTCCCAAGGACAAAAGAGTTATAATGCAATATGTCAGCGTGAAAGTTTTGGTTAAAATATTGGTCAAAATTTGGGTTAACATTTGCGTTAAAGTTCTTATAACTTTGTTGTCCTTTGGAGTAGAGTGTTGAAATTTCATATATAAAAAAAAAGTATGATAATGGACCTTTGGAAACGGCCGAGCACGACACATACGACATATTGCAGTCTCGGTTTGATTGAGAATGTTCATGAGTGGTAGTGAAATATGTTAGCTACCGCTCACGCCCTCTAGCCCCGGGTTGAGCAGAACTCAATATTCATAAAATCAACAGCACAAAATGTTAACCATCCCGAAAATGGCATGCATATGGCCGTGGACATAGAGTTATCCTTATTTAATGTTTTCCCCATGTCGCTGGTTATTGGTCTTCTTATTTCAGTAACTATCAGTCTCCAACTGACCCTGTGTCAAGGTCAGTTTCCTCTTAAATGCATCTACCGTCTTCAAACAAAAGGTGTTAAAGTGCGTTAAATTATTATAACTTTGTTGTTCTTTGGAGTAGAGTGTTCAAATTTCATATATAACCTCACTGGTCATTGTATATAACCTCACTGGTCATTGTTCTTCTTATTTCAGCGACTTCCAGCCCTGAAATTCAAATTTTCAAATTTTAACACAAATATTGACGGTACATGTATTTTAGTGACCTTGACTCCGACCCACGGTCAGTTGGAGGGATGAAAGTTATTGGCATTAAGACGGACAATGACCAGGAGGTTATATATGAAATTTGAACATTCTACTCCCAAGGACAAAAAAAGTTATAATACAATATGTCAGCGTGAAAGTTTGGTTAAAATTTGGGTTAAAATTTGGTTAAAATTTGGGTTAACATTTTGGTTAAAGTTCTTATAACTTTGTTGTCCTTTGGAGTAGAGTGTTCAAATTTCATTTATAACTTCACTGGTTATTGTTCTTCTTATTCCAGTAACTATCAGTCTCCAACTGACCCTGTGTTAAGGTCAGTTTCCTCTTAAATGCATCTACCGTATCCAAAATAAATGTGTTAAAGTGCGTTAAAATATTATAACTTTGTTGTTCTTTGGAGTAGAGTGTTCAAATTTCATATATAACCTCACTGGTCATTGTTCTTCTTATTTCAGTGACTTCCAGTCCTCCAACTGATCCTTGGTCAAGGTCAGGGTCACTTTAATAAATGTATATTCTCGAAATTTCACATTGTTTTCGCAGCACTGCAGCAATGTACAGTGTTCAAAATTTCATATATAAACTCACTGGACATTCTTGTACAGCCATAAACTCATTGTTCTTGTGATAATTGAAGCAATTACAGTATACAGCCTCCACGTCACTGCGGCTTAATTTATTGTCTGCAGCTGGGTAATTTGATACTCAAGTAAAAGTTGATATGTATTATAAATTCTCTTAAAGTACACTTGACAATCTGAACGTTTTAAAATCTCAACGTCACGCTACTTTTTCTGCATAACTTGTATTTGTTCAATCATTAATATTAATTAGACTAAAATAAATATGAAGTAAATTTAATTTACATATAATTAACTGTCGATAATAATGCACCAATAATGTATGTTCAACATATGGTAAAATCAGTGAGAAACATTGAAAACTTAATTTATTTATATGCAAGTAACTAGGTGTAAGAATATGATACTGGATATATAAATCGAAACAATAATTGCAATTCTTCATAAACACTTCAAGATTGCCATATGTCCCTTTAAGATAATGAAATGAATGAATGTATACAGTTTGTCATTACCATTGTAACATACTGCCATGTTCTAAAACCAGCAACAGAATTACATTAATTTTAATATGAGTTGACATTTCTTGATAAAACATGATACATGCAGATTAATTAACATATAAGTTCTTGAAACAATACAAGTTGGCAAATTACTGCAATTTTACATCAAGTCCAATGTGTAGATTCTGCAGATAGCTATCAGGTATTAAAAGGAACTCGAGTACAACAGGCTTTGGGGCCTAATTTAAAACATAATAAAGTATAAAATTATCAATATAATGGTGAAGTAGTTCATAAATATAGATGGAACATTTACAGTTTCCTATAATACACGGTAACAAAAATTATAATTTAAAACAATCTTTAAGTCCATAGAGTACCGGCATGCACTTTAGCATAATGTTCATTATAGACTGACTAATCAGTTACGGTAATGATGTTGTCACATTCAGTTTTAAATGTTTGACTCCTGATAATAATGCAGGACCTTTATAAATGATGAACTTTTGTGTTGTTTCTGCTTTTGCGAATGCTACCGTACGATATACTGACAGTCTTGCTTGACTATAAACGCTCGATTTTGTCAAGATGAAGGTCGCTTGAAACATGTATGATGGACATGTTTCTTTAGGCGAGACATCATGTTTCGCGCAACTCTTGTTTTTATCACATTGTTGATCTATTTGTTACATTTTTCTAGCATTATCATCTTAAAATTGTGAGTTTTGTATTTTTTTGCTTAGGCCTAAAAACAAAAAGGTGATGTTTCCTGTTACATGCCCAAAATAAAATGATGGTCGGTAGGCATGGTATATCGGATATTTATCTTTTTTGTAATAGATATACTGTACCTCAGTACCGGTGTCTGTCATATTATATATAACAGTACTGTCAGAAATAAAGTTGACTGTTGCATAAAACAAGTCTATTTTTTGCGTTGTGTTTCTTTGGTACACAGGGAGCTGCAGATACAAATACTCTGTTGTGATAAAATATTAAGGATTCCGGTAAAACTCCCAAATTCCTACGCCAAATCGTCTTGGTGTAGCTGTCGAGTGCATTGCGGTAAACAACACGCGATATTCGCAATAGGTAGGTCGATCTGCTTTTTATTCTGTATACAAGTCTATATATCTATCATGAGTATCCATCTATCTTTCCATCCCTCTATCCATCCATCCACGATCCATCCGTCGAGTGTTTAAGTTGCTTTTCGGTTATACTGTTGCATTTAGTTACATCAGAAAATACCTCGAAAATATGAAACTATTAATACGTGTCAGATGATATTCCTTTAGACAATTCCATGGGTGGCAGTTACAGGGATATATAAAAAGAATATGTTGTGTCTGGGAATGAATAGTTTAACAGCACATCAACACGTGTTTTTAGATTATTTCAACACTCAGAGTATCCCTCTATCCGTCCTACCACGATCCATACGTCGAGTGCTTTTGTTGCTTTTCGGTTATACTGGTGCTTTTAGTTACATCAGAAAATACCTCGAAAATATGAAACTATTTAAACGTGTCAGATGATATTCCTTTAGACAATTCCATGGGCGACACTTACTCAACAAGTAGCTCCTCTAAAAAAGGACAACATCTGCTACCCCGATGATACTAAGAAGGCGACAATACTGAATGAACAGTTTCAGTCAGTATTTAGCCAAAGGTCACCACTGTCCCTGAAATCTCTCTGTAATATGAAGCTCCAGAATCTAAGCGATCAAGGTCTCAACTCCCCTCAGGAATGTAAGGCACAAAATAAAATGCCTGACATAGAGATAGCAACAAAGGGTATAGAAAAATTGTTAATAAACCTAAACCCTCATAAAGCTGCCGGCCCAGACCAAATAAGACCGATCTTACTGAAAAATCTCGCCAAAGAGATTTCTCCAATCATACAGAAGATTTTCCAGAAATCTGTTAAAACTGGTGAATTACCCTTAATATGGAAAACTGCCAATGTAGCCCCGGCATATAAAAAAGGCGATAAGTCCAATGCTGCAAACTACCGTCCAATATCCCTTACCTGTATTCTATGTAAAACCCTTGAACATGTTATCGCCTCCTCCATTACAAAACATTTCACTAATATTGGAATCTTCTATGATCTCCAACATGGCTTTAGAGAAAAAAGGTCTTGTGAAACGCAGCTAACAATACTTGTGGATGAACTGTACAAATCAGTGACCTCCAAGAAGCAAGTAGACCTTATACTACTTGACTTCAGCAAAGCATTTGATAAAGTCAACCATGAGAAACTGCTTCTCAAACTGTCCCAATATGGAATAAGAGGGACCACCCTAACGTGGATCAGGTCATTTCTCAACAACCGCACACAGTGTGTAGTTGTTAACGGATCCCAGTCATCAAGCATATCTGTCTCATCTGGAGTGCCCCAAGGATCCGTACTAGGCCCCCTACTGTTTCTTGCATACATAAATGATCTTCCCTCCCAGATAAACTCTCGGGTCCGGTTATTTGCAGATGACACTGCCATATACCTTGCAATCACTCAAGAAAAACAATCACAAACACTACAGACAGACTTATGCACTCTTGAACAGTGGGAAAAACAGTGGGACATGGAGTTTAACCCGTCAAAATGTCAAGTTATACACATCACAAGGTTAAAGAAACACATCGACACAACCTATTACTTACATAACACTAAACTTGAGTCTACCTCCTCTGCAAAATACTTAGGCCTCACTATTGCAGAGGACTTACAATGGAACACACACATCAACAACATCACCAAAAAAGCAAATCAAACATTAGGGTTTTTAAGGAGAAACATCAAGGTACATCCCAGAAAGCAAGGGTAAATGGGACCCATATGGGCTATATCCAGGCACGCCCATGTGGGATTACCCATATGGGTCCTATATGGGTCCCACATTCAGCAAGCCCATGTGGGATTACACATATGGATCCTATATGGGTCCCACATTCAGCAAGCCCATGTGGGATTACACATATGGGTCCTATATGGGTCCCACATTCAGAAAGCAAGGGTAAATGGGACCCATATGGGCTATATCTGGGCACGCCCATGTGGGATTACTAATATGGGCCCTATATGGGTCCCATATGCTTTGCTAGCTGCTTTGACCCACATGGGCTGCCCACCTGGGACCCAGGTTAATCCCGGTTGCACTTTTGGTATGGGGCCCATGTGGGCAGCCCATATTGGGCCCGTATGGAAAACAACATTGGACCCATATGGGTCCCATATGCTTTGCTAGCTGGGATTCTGAAGATCTAAAGTCCATGGCCTATAAAACTCTTGTCCGCCCTCAGCTGGAGTACTGCTCAAGTATCTGGTCACCTCATACTGAGACTGCCATAAACCAGATCGAGGCCGTACAGCGCCGGGCAGCACGCTGGGCAAAACACGACTACAGACGGACCAGTAGTGTCACTGAGATGCTCCAGTCCCTACAGTGGAGAAGACTAGACCAAAGACGTATCGACAGTCGACTCTCACTATGTTACAAGATCACAAATGACCTGGTAGCTATCCCTCTAGAAGACTACATGACACTGACGAACAGACAATCCCGACATTCACACTCGCTTGCTTTCAAATTAATTGACGCAACCGCTGACTACTACAAATTCTCCTTTTTCCCCAGAACAGTCTTCCACTGGAATTCATTAGCTCCTGACATCCCTATATTACCCAATATAGAACAGTTCAATTCTGCAGTCAGCAGAATTGAACATATCTCACCATAAATTCAATGTTTGTTTTATTTTTAAACCTAACATCCAAAAACTTCAATGTTTTTCTTAAATTTCTTTTATATATATTTTTAAAATACTAACAGTCTTTGTCGGTATGACGACGCATGCCTAGGTCCCCAGCAGGGGTTTGGCATTAAAGGAAGATAGATAGATAGATAAGTGTTCTTAGTTTATTTCAACACTCAGAGAATATAGGAATCCGGGGACCGTGTTTACTATTACTTTCGAACTGAGTCCTGTACTTTTACTACGTGCTTCATGGATAGGCTTTGATACACGAGACACTGTACTTTTACTACGTGCTTCGTGGATAGGCTTCGATACACGAGACACTGTACTTTTACTACGTGCTTCGTGGATAGGCTTCGATACAGGGGACATCCAGGTTTACGGCTATATAAGGGAAGTGAGTCCTGTACTTTTACTACGTGCTTGATGGATAGGCTTCGATACACGGGACATCAGGTTTACGGCTATATAAGGGAAGTGTCTTTAGAAACTCTGTTATCTACCGAAGCATTGTGGTGTAGTGGTTATAGCGTCTGCCTTGCATTCGGGAGGTCGTGGGTTCGAGTCCCCTGACCGCGTCATACCAAAGACTTTAAAAATGGAGTAGTCACTTGTAACCCTTGCCTGACGAGCAAATAATGGGTAGTGCTACGACTGATTGACCAGTGTCAGGATAATATGACTGGGTGGGTGGAGGTATCATGTCAACTACGGCGTGGTATTCCAGTGTGGCAGCACTATAAAGAAACCGTTGAGTGAGTTGCTTAAGGTGGACATATCAACACATCACACAACAACACACAGATAAAAGTCCAGACATTGTGCCTATAATCGTCGTAGGTGGAGGGACTATAATCCTTAGAAATACACACACACATACACACAACTATGTTATCTTCTGAGCCATCGTGGTCGTTATATTGCTTTTCAATTTATTGGGTTGAATGGTGTTTTACGTCATTTTTAACATATCTTACGTCAATATTTTTTGTGGTAGAGGCAGACTACCCCAGTTTTCCTGGGTAGAACCAGTAATATATACCTCCAGCCATCCGTAATAATTGGCAATTTCGCACTTGACAAGTCGAGCTCCCTGTAGGATTTGAACCCGCAGCAGTGATTTTAGTGAGGTTGTAGACAATTTGTTTGATATTTAACAATTATGGATTTAGTCAATCTTGTTCTTGTGTAAGTATGTTGTAGCAATGTGAGAATCTAGACAAATCCTGATTTACTCTGCCCAAAATAAGAATTCTTAAACTGCAAGGCGATTCCGGGATTATTCCAGAATTGGTCAATGGATCATTAAATGATCCGAGTATTGACTTTCATACCCCATCCAACCCCTTCTCCAAGAAGCGAAAATGGGGTTGGCTGGGATATGAAATAAAACCTTTATTTCGACTTAAAAAGTTTGCATATTGTAATATTAAAAATAGGAATAGGTAATTTTAAACAGGTTATCGCGTTTTTTTTCAGTAAAAATGTTTTTAAACGTGTTTTATTGTCGAAATATCCATTATAAAATGCTGCTAATATAAATTGTCCCATCGCTTAATGGAATTAAGGCGGGACCACGTTATATATGCCGAGTGCATTTACTGGAAACAATGTAATATTTAATATTGTTACCTTTGCCCCTCTGTCCGTCCGGCTTGGTATACGTGTTCAATTGGTACATACATTTATGGAATATTTTATCGCATTTAAGAATGTTAAGGAGTTAAAAAGTTAAATTTATATTTATACATATATCGTATTTTGTTGCTTAAAACTTTGTAAAACCGCTTTTGAATTTCAAAACTGTATATTAAACAAACTACTTAATTTGATATCCGTTTAAACTTAACTTCATAGTTCATAATCTTGTATCTATTTATTTTAATTTCCGATCGTTTATACTGAAACATACTTCTGTATTTTAAACACTGTATGTATATGCTACTTTTCAAGAGCAGATAAACGAGCATTTAACATATTTTGGCAAAGCCCTGCAAAGGGTGAATATATCTAACATCGGGGGCGTCCGTGGCCGAGTGGTTAACGTCTCTGACTTGAAATCACTTGCCCCTCACCGCTCTAGGTTCGATCCCTCAGGGGCCTAGGAATCTTTATGTGAGGAAGCTATCCAGCTGGCTTGCGGAACGTCGGTGGTACTACCCAGGTGCCCGCCCGTGCAGGAAAATTGCCCGGAGGGGCACCTGGGGTCTTCCTCCACCAATGGAAGCTGGAAAGTCGCCATATGACCTTAGCTGTTGGTGCGACTATAAAATCCAATTCAATCAATCAATCATATCTAACATCAAGTTTCTACGGAATATAAACTTGCTGAATATAGTGTAACTGAATTGTCTCTTTGTAAATACATATATTATATTTTTAGAGGAACATGCGAAGGATGATTCATCAGCTCTGATGCCACCTGGCGAGCTCGATCGACGGAGGAATCTGCAAAGGGGAAAGAGTGAGTTCTTTTCCAAAGTAGAACGCAAAGTTACTGATATATCCAGTCTCGAGCAATATGTGTTCCCGTTTGAAAACCTGATATTTGAAGGTGGTGGCACCAAGGGCGTAGCGTATTGCGGATGTATTCAAGTAAGTTCTCCGCCAGTCAAGATACATACTGATACTGCACAAAGAGACTTGAATTAAAATCAAGATTGAAACCGACTACAAATAAGTAGTGTTATTGCTTACTGGTACTTTGGGATCACTTGAAGCCCAATATGTGTGGCTTTTAAGTAGAATACAGCTTAAGTGCCAGGGGCATGAAAGGTTATGCAACTTATACTCACGGTCAAAGGAAACGCACCACAAAAAATTTAAAAGTTAGAATGTAAAGCTTTTAGTATAAAATATAATATAATCCATACACCGAGTCAACATGTAACATTTAACATGTTTAGCTCTACTGGCCGTTCGGCCAGCATAGCTTATGGGATGTCGAGTTGTCCGTCGTCGTCGTCCGTTAACTTTTGGCTTGTGAACACGATATTATTGATCGGATCTTTATCAAACTTTACCATGTTCTTGAAAGCTCAGAAATATTCGAAAACCAGCCAGATCGGATAAGTTTCTCTAGAGTTATGGCCCTTGATTTGCTGAAAAATGTCATATTCTGCCTTGAGAACACACTAGCACATTCATTTATTATTTGATCTTTACCAAACTTGCACAGCTTGTTAATATCAATGAAAACTCGGATTGGTTTTAATACCAGCCAGATCAGATTAGTAACACCAGAGTTATGGCCCTTGATTTTCTGGAAAATGTCATTTTCTACACTGTGAACATTAACTCCTTAATTTATCTTTTGATCTTTACTAAATTTACACAGCTTGCTATCATCAATAAAGGCTCGGACACATTTGAAAACCAGTCGGATCGGATCAGTAACAGCAGAGTTATGGCCCTTGATTTTCTGAAAAATTCAATATTCAGTCTTGTGAACACTCTAGCACCTTCATTCATTATTTGATCTTTACCAATTTTGCCTGATTGTTTTTTCTCGGACAAGTTCGAAAACCAGCCATATAGTACCAGTTACACCAGACCCTTGATATTCTTAAATATGCAGTAAGCTATATTGAGAACCTGCGGTAATGGGTTCAAATCCCACTGTGGGTTAACTATTTTTTTTAATTTTATGACCCAAGAGGGTGCAGCAAGGTTTGGGATTTTACCTCCGTGCACTGGGGCCCCTTGTGGGTAATTGGGTAAAAAATCAGAAACAAATATGTCTTATCTAAATGTGAATGGATTTGGTTCTGATTTTGTAGGGTCATTTAGGGACACGAGGCACAACATATACAAAACGGGTTTTGTCTTCATGCATATAGGGGCCCCTCTAAAGGGGTACATGTTGGGGCACTTGCAGTAATTTATTGCATTTATTTGTTATGAAATGCACGTGAATTTCCGGGTTTCTTCAGTTACATTGCACAAAGAAATAATTTTCTCAAAAACTGTCATTGCATAATACTGTCAGTCAAACAATACAAATGCCAGTAAAACCAACTGGTACATGTATTTATTCCGAGATAGATTAATATAGCTTGAAATTTAGTGCAAATGTTTTCTTTTTGTGATTATCCATAGTAAACAATATTAAATGGCAAGGTAAATAACCGTGTTAACTGCTTGTCATAAAAGCATTCCAATAAACACACACGTAAGACAAGTTAGGTGTCAACATTCAATACAAAATTGGTTCAGCGGCTTTATTCCAAATGATTTTCGAATAATCCAATAGAGTATATGGAGTTAATGGTGCGTTTTCATTGACCGTCAGTAGATATCACCTCTCATGGACAGACTCAATAAAAACCGAGTCTGCTACTTTTCTCATTTGTTTGTGTTTTACCGGCTTTCAACGGATCATCTTTTCAATAGTTATTGACAATCACACTAGCGTTTGTTTAGTGCTGTGTTTCGGCTGTGAAAAGTCGCCCTGACTACAAATAAATAGTGTTATTACTTACTGGTTCCTCGGGATCATCAAACCCACTCTTTGTGGCTTTCAAGTAGAATACCTCTTCAGCGGTGCTAGGAGGAGTGGGAGTTGTTCCACTTTATATTACACCTCATGAATAGACTCCAAAAACCGATTCTGCTACATTTTTTTCTTGTTTGTGTTTGTTGCTTCCGATGGATTCCTTTTCAGTATTTATGCATTTAACCTGTTCGGCTTTGGTAAATTCAAGGACACATTTCGAAATAAAAGTAGTAGTATGGATATAAGGCATATTCACTTTATGGTAAATTCTTGTATATGCCTCATTTATCTTGACCGTTATATGAAATTACTAAACATTATATTTATACTGTGATTATTTTCAAAATGTTTACTTAACTGAAACGAAATAGAATTGCATTGAGGTAATAAATAATTAATAATACTATGTTTATATCCACCTTTTTTGATGCAGAATTCATTAATGATTTTTCTTCATGTAACGCCCTCTTCTCGCAACTGTTGGTGATATTCTCTATATATTCTCTCATGTCTCTTCACAACCTATTCATTAACATTATTTTAAAACTATAACTGACGTCCTGTTTTTAAAAAGTGAATAGAATCGTTCCAGTTAGTATAACGCCTATAAATAATTCGTTGAATGACCGAACACAAAAAGATGTTCACCGTCTTTCAAATATGGTATGTCCAATTTCCATCATGGTTGGTTAAATATAAACAAAAATTGAAATATACCTCTTAAACCGGTGCTAGGAGGCGTAAGAGTTGTTGCACTTCTTTACAATACGTCATGAACAGAATCGACAAAACCGAGTCTGCTATTATTTTGTTCTTGTTTGTGTTTGTTGCAACCCCTTGGAAATAAGGCGGCCTCTTTTGCCACTGACCGTTCCAAGACGGTAGCCCTATTGTCAACCCTTTTGTGTTTGTGATGTCTAATTCGGCATTGTGTTCATCTTTTTAAAGTTGTTCTTTGTTTCTACGCGTATTTGTGGTTGACTGTCGTCCTTGAATGCTGCTTTTCCTGTTCGATTTGTACATCCATATGTTAACTTTATGGTATATTCTTATATTTCTATATATATATATTAATATATATATTTTTAAACTGTGATTATTTTCAAACTGTTTAATTTAATAACTGAAACGAAATAGAATTGCATTGAGGTAATAAATAGTTAATAATACCCTGTTTATATCCACCTTTCTTTGATTCAGAATTCATTTAAAGGAAAAAATCATGTTACGTCCTCTTGTCGCAGCTGTAGGTGATCTCTATAGATTATATCATTTCTCTTCACAACCTATTTATTAACATTATTTTAAAACTATAACTGACGCCCTATATTCAAAGAGAGACTGGAATCGATCCAGTTAGTATAACGCCTATAAATATTCAATTCGTTGAACGACTGAACAAAAAAAAAAGAGGCTCAACGTCTTTCAAATATGGTATGTCCAATTTCCATCATGCTTGGTTAAATATAAACAAATAATTGAAATATACTCCTCAACATAATTTAAGGACCACAAAAAAAACACAATAATAACTTAATTTTTAATATTCTGCATTTCATATCCATATCAAAAATTAATAATTTTGGGTCAAGTAAAATATTTCGAGGAGTATATAAGAATACAATGCCAAATTATATCATTTCATAAATATGTAATCAATGTATTTACATCTATATTAACAGACCGAATTAGTTTGCTTTATTTCTTTAAATTGACAGGTGTTGGAGGAATTAGGCTTAATGCAAAACATAAAACGTTTTGCGGGCACCAGTGCCGGTGCTATGGCTGCTTGTCTACTTGCCGTGGGTTATGATTCTGCAAAGCTTGAAGAATTCCTTAGCCAGGATTTATCCAAAATATTTATAGGTATGAAATGAATCAACTATTATTATTCAAGTCTGATATAGACTTATTTTGTACATATTTTAGATATATATATTGCAAAGGAATAATGTTTCCCCTATCATCATTGGTGTTAAATTGAAAGTTCAGGTTGTTCATCCTTCTGATACCCGTAGAGCCTAAAGTCAAAGAGTAAAACACGAGCCATCTTCAAACCATATCATCATGGTTATTAAATCGAAGGTCTTTGAGACTACTTTAATCTGATGCCCAGTCGTTCCTCCATCCCTAGTACCATGAGAGGTCAAAAGGTAGGTATTTGCGATGATGCTCCGTCGTCTTTGTCCAGTTTAAGTAGTATCTGCGCTATTGAGTCTTGCTCTTCTTAGTGATATTATAAATGCTTTCCAAGAAGTTGCTTTTTGCGTCGATGTAACCAAATGTTCCCGTCCTTGTCCGTGATGAAACTTAGTGTCCCAGAGTGCGTTCTCTGGTTGGACTAACTGTCCCAGTGCCAATCTCTACCAAGAGTACACTCGTTCCTCATTGACTGTTAACGATGTTTATAATAAATCCTTCTGCGTGATATACAAAGATAAAATATAGACCTATATTTATTAAATAATTGAATTTTTATTTCTATGAGTTAAGTTTTTTTAGTAATTGTCTGCTATCGAGCTTCGGTTTAAAATGTTTACATATGCGTTTCGATTGAGGCGACCTAAGTACGTATTATTGTTTTAGTAAAATAGTCCCGATTAAAACTAAATTGTTTTACACAAGAAATAAATAAGTTTCAGGCAAACATATTCCAATTTAACAGGTTTTATCAATATCTTGTGATTTAGTAGTTAGCAGAGATGTATGTGAGTGCAAGGAACGGTAACTCTGCGTGGAGATTGTCCTAGTGCGTGTCCTGATTGACTTTACACTTGAGATGACTTCTCAGCCTTGTTTGTTGGATGTCGTTAAAATGAATGTCCAAGTCATATCATCGTTTTAATATTATTGTTTTATTTCATTTCACATGTCATAGCAATGTACATCAATTTAAATTATTCAAACAGCTGAACATTATATAGGATTATAACAGGGGCCGAAATTCAGCTACTTCACAATTCAAAATTGGTCGTGTTTTTTCACAACTGTGGCCAATTTTATTCACAGTTTACCTAAAAAATATATTTTTGTTTTACATTTAACTTTCTCAATATTGTTTTATTTTTGATACATTTACATTTATATCTAAATTGTAAATAGTATGCTGAATAATTGTACATTTGTTTTATAGTGTCCTTCTCACACAAAAACAATGTATTAATGTATTGAGTAATATTGCTTTTAACAATTAATCTTTCAATACTTTTTCATAAATAAGACAGTTATCGCGCTTTTTTTTCACAACATGGCCAGGCTAAGAAGACTTCACACGTCTTAGGGATAAAAGCCCAGTTGAAATTATTACCTGCTCCTGATATCCTACATTCTCCCCAGCTTCAAATGTCTGTATACATATACATAAAGACTGAAACAAAAATCATAACCTACATTCTCCCCAGCTTCAAATGTCTGTATACATATACATAAAGACTGAAACAAAAATCATATGTATACATTCTCCCCAGCTTCAAATGGCTGTATTCATATACATATAGACTGAAAAAAGAATCATAACCTACATTCTCCCCCAGCTTCAAAAGTCTGTATACATATACATAAAGACTGAAACAAAAATCATAACCTACATTCTCCCCAGCTTCAAATGTCTGTATACATATACATAAAGACTGAAACAAAAATCATATGTATACATTCTCCCCAGCTTCAAATGTCTCTATTTATATACATATAGACTGAAACAAGAATCATAACCTACATTCTCCCCAGCTTCAAATGTCCGTATACATATACATATAGACTGAAGCAAAAATCATAACCTACATTCTCCCCAGCTTCAGATGTCTGTATATATATACATAAAGACTGAAACAAAAATCATATGTATACATTCTCCCCAGCTTCAAATGTCTGTATTCATATACATATAGACTGAAACAAGAATCATAACCCACATTCTCCCCAGCTTCAAATGTCTGTATACATATACAAATAGACTGAAATAAGAATCATAACCGCTGCTTGTCAATGTCAAATATATCAAAGTATGAGAAACCTTAAAACATCTGATATAGTTATAACATACAGAAGCAGTAAACAATATAACAAGTATTTTTACATATTCAACTAAATAATTGTATTAATATATTTATCCTAGAAAACTTCTCTACACTTATATCATTACTATATGGTAGAAAAATATACTATACTGCATGCTTATACTTCAGTATTATCAATTTAGATCATTCCTATGGGTACTTTAGCCTTCTTCCTAACTTGTACAGAGGATACGGATGGAACCCCGGCAACAACACAACCGAATGGTTGGGACAGATTCTGAAGGAGAAGACTGGCAATGCCGATATCACATTTAGCCAGGTTTGTGTCTAATATACTACAGCACACAACACAGTTAATTATTTTACTAAAATAGAGACAAAGTGGCTAAGGGGATCTATGGAACTCCTGCTAGTCAGCTGGGCAAACATATATGAACTCATCCGTTGCTTACAAAGAAGCAGTCAACAATGAGTGAAAGGGATTTCTCCTCTTTTTATATACACCCAGGTAGCCGGCAAAGTAATCGGTGTCCTGGTAGCCGGTAACAGTCTAATTATAGCCGTTTATTTGTAACCGGTGTTAGCCGGTTGACAGTCTATTGGAAGTCTTATACGGTAGCCGATATTGTAGCCGGAGATGTCCGTTAATGGCCAGAGACTGTTATAATTACAATTGTAGGTTATGATAGGCCTAGTTGTGGATGTCTAGTACATGTGTATATATATATGGGATATATGTTCAAACACTTTCGGGTTGAAAGTTTCGAAAGAGACGCACTTAAAAAAAAAGGTCGGTTTGGTTACCTATATTTTAACTATGACGTCATTTTTGTCATGGAGTCATGAAGTGTGCACGTGGAATGCCATTTTACTTTGGATTTTGTTATTTCCATAAATATAATAAACAGTTATGCAAACATTTATACAACTAGTATTTGCATTGCCTCGGTCATCTACAACAACAGTACCCTAGTCTGAGGAGACAAATATACCCAGACTAGACTACCCTGCTGCAGAGATGCTTTACCCCCATAACTCAGGGACGCTACACTTACTTAATTCATGTATAAGGTTGCCCGGCGGCTTGTACATGAAGACAGATATTGTACATGTGACTGCTTCTAGACCAATGAAAGACGCTTATATATTATGATATATAATAGTACAATATATGGCGTTGTATTTGTCCGCGGAGTAGACTAGTCGATCTTGCCATTGTGCTAGGACGGTGGGACCGTAAAGCAAAGTGTCTGAATTTTCGGGTATTTCGAGGTTTTAATTGACAAATAAGCCGATTAAATAGTTTTGACCATTCTCATTGGAAATATGCCAACCGTTCAATAGTTCATCACGTGGCAGTGCAATAGTAAATTTAGCTCAAGGTGATCTATTGGATCACTCTAAGTCCGTCGTCCGTCCGTCGTCCGTCCGTCTGTCGTCGTCGTTGACTTTTCTTCAAACGACTTCTCCTCAGAAACTGCTTGGCAAATTTTGACCAAATTTCACAAGAATGATCCTTCGATGAATGCTTTGTAGATTTGTTAAAATTAGGTCAGCGCGACATCCAAGATGGCCTCCATTACCATATATAGTCGAAACCTCAAAAAAATGTTATTCTCAAGAACCGCTGAACAGATTTCAACAGGTTGTTTTTTTAAATGATCGCCAACGCCTACAAAAATTGTTCAAATGAAGTCCCCCTGGGTCAAAAATGACCGTGCCCCGGGAGTCAAAAGTTTGTATATTGAGATTTTGCATGTTTTTCATAGACTTATATAGGAAAAAACTTTAAAAAATCTTCTTCTCTGAAACCACAAGGCACAGAGTTTTCGTTTACTTTTCTCTGAAACTACGAGAGCCAGAGGTTTAATATTTTGCATTTACTATCAGATTATGGTCCTTTACCAAGTTTGTTCAAATGATGACCCTGGGGTCATATTTGACCCCGCTCCGGGGGTCACAGTTTTACATAGGCTTGTATAGGGAAAAAACTGAAAAAAAAATCTTCTCTGGAACTGCAAGAGCCAGAGGTTTAATATTTTGCCTTTTCTGTTAGCTTATGGTCCTCTACCAAGTTTGTTCAAATGGTGACCCTGGTATCAAATTTGGCCCCTCCCCGGGTGTCACAGTTTTACATAGATTTATATAGGATTTGTTTTTTAATCTTCTCTGTAACTACAAGAGCCGGAGGTTTAATATTTTGCATTCACTATAAGATTATGGTCCTTTACCAAGTGTGTTCAAATGGTGACCCAGAGGTCACATTTGGCACCGCCTCGGGGTCACAGTTTTACATAGGCTTGTACAGGTAAAAACTTTAAAAAATCTTCTTCTCTGGAACTGCAAGAGCCAGAGGTTCAATATTTTGCATTTGATATAAGCTTTTGTCCTCTACCAAGTTTGTTCAAATGGTGACACTGGTGTCAAATTTGGCCCCGCCCCGGGAGTCACAGTTTTTACATAGATTTACATAGGAAAAGCATTAGTCTTCTTCTTTGAAACTGCAAGAGCCAGAGGTTTAATATATTGCATTTACTATACTCTTATGGTCTTTTACCAAGTTTGTCCAAATGATGACCCTGGGGTCGCATTTGGCCCCGCCCCAGGAGTCACATGTTTTACATAGACTTGTATAGGGAAAAACTTAAAAAATCGTATTCTCTGAAACCACAAGGCACACAGCTCTCATATATTATTTTGCCCTGCCCCAGGTGTTACACTCCAGTACCTTCATTTTGTATTCAATCATCTTTACCAAACTTTGTCAGTGTCTTTATATGAATGTTGTTAGCATAACAGAGGCCACATTTCTTGAACAATCTTAACCAAACTTGCACATATTGTATATGACAATACAATTTAGAAGAAGTTCGATGCTGTGCCAGGTGACTCGGGTGATCAATTTAGGGCCATCTTGGCCCTCTTGTTTTAAAAAAAAACAGCAAAGCGTCACGTGACTGTACAATAGTGGATCGTGTCTGTGACGCAGCGTCACCTGACCGTACAATAATCGATATGTGTCAGTGATGCAGCGTCACCTGACCGTACAATAGTCGATCTGTATCAGTGACACAGCGTCACGTGACCGTACAATAGTCGATCTGCGTCAGTGACGCGCTTGTTTAAATGAACAAAGGCAGCAGATACATTGTTTACACAGCTCAAATTAGTAAAAGTAAAAAAACCAAAACTGTTATATTTTATTATATATAATAAAACAACTTATTTAATGCCTTAGCAGTAAATGGATTATGACTATTTATTTTTGGGAGTGACTACTGACCGTTGAAGGATACTATTGCACTCGGCGTGCCGCCTTATGCAATAGTACCCTAATGGGTCATTAGTCACTCCCTCTGATAAATAGTTCTAACCATTGACTTCTAAGGATTAAATAGTTGTATACTGTTCCGTTGTTTATTATTACTCTGCACCAATGGGATCAATATTTAATAAATATATATAAGGTCATCAGAAATCATTCAGCCACTTTGACCTATTTTACTAAAATAATTGTGCATGCAAGTGACGGTCGTACTACTACTGAAGGATTAAAGCAGTAACATGTTAATTGTTGACCATTTGGGCAGTTATCCGGCAGTTTAGAAATGTCCATTTATTTATTTTACTATAAACATACTCATTTTTTCAATTATTTCACATCTAACCAATAACTATCATATTCAAGATACAAATATTTTTATAGATTTATACACTACCGTGATATCTTAGAACCCTAGATATCATAGGAAGCCAGTTTCATACCGTTCTCAAGACATTAGTTTCTTATCGATGTAACATATTTGAAGATCCGTTACTGACGCAGCTGCTACCAATGTAAAACGTGTTCATGACCTTGTTTTTCAGGTTTATAAGAGATATGGTAAGGAATTGTGCATCGTGGTTACCAATCTAAACACAATGACCACAGCATATTTTCACCAGAAAACAACACCGGATATGCCAGTCAGGATCGCAGTGCGCATGTCAGTGTCCATTCCAGGTAGCTACTTGCAAGACAACCAGTATTTAGTGTTAGTTAAAGGGGCTGATGCACTATTTTTTTAAAAGGGTTCTGAAAAACTTGAAAAAAACTGAAAGAATTATCAAAATGCCATGAACAATAAAGGAAATATGACCTATTGAACATTTGTAAAGAACATAAATTGGGGCGGCCATCTTGGAACGATGATGTCGTCGCGCCTTTTTACCATATATGGCATATTGACAAATTACATTTTAAAGCAAAGAACATCACTGCAAACTGATTAAAAATAAATATGCAGATGCAAAATGTATAAGTTGTATATAATTGTATTTGTCAATATGCCATTTATGTTTCGGTCATACCTCCTTTATTTTTCATGGCATTTTGATAATAGTTTAGTTTTTTTAACGTTTTTCAAAGCCCTTTAAAATAAATCTTGTTTTCAAATAGTGCATCAAAATTAAACACAGCCATACAGTAAAATTGCCGTACACGTGTCCATAGTGCCCTATACTGTTTATCTAGAAATAATATGCCATACAAAAACATACCGACTGAAACAACAGTTATAAGAGTTTTATGGAAGATTCAAAAAGTTCCAATGTAATCTCTGATTTTCTTCTTACTTATTATGACCTTATTTCCGTAATACGTTTGGAAAAATAAGATATTTTGTGTTAGTCTTATTGTTCAACTAATTGTTCCATCATACGGTGGATACGGGTGTTGTAGTATTTGTGGTTTTGTAACCTTTAAACAAATCCCAATATGGCAAATAGCATAAAGAAAAAATATTTCTAATAATAGCTGGTTACATTGATTTACTTGGACCACTTTTTAATGCCCTTACGACAGTGGTCATGCAAATAAAACAAAAACATGCACTATTCTGACTGTATTATATTTGGGAGAATAAAGGAAACCGCAATCAGTAAACCTTTTTGGGGTTTTGAGTATTTTATTGGCTAGCTGGTATTTTATTGACATAAATGCCTAACATTATCTTTTAACGCCAAATTTGGTCACATCCTGTATATATTCATGACGTTTAAAACAATTTACAACAGTTTAACAATCAAATATAAACGTTTATTATCTGTGTGTTTAAATCAATTGTTTTTTATTATTGAATGATCAGGCGTCAGTTGAGATTTATTACTGGATGACCTGGCGTCAGGCGAGAACATCTTAGATTATGTGTAACGTCAACAGTATGTCATGATTACCCTTAATTTTCAATCATTCAGGCCTATTCCAAGCGGTTGAGTGTGAGGTCAATGGGCACTTAAACACGTATGTTGATGGTGGAATGTTTTGCAACTTTCCCATTCACTGTTATGATGGTAAGTCTATCCTTTAAAGTAGCTATCCCGCACAAAACAACCAAAATGTACATATGTACCCCGTTTCTAACCTATTGACGACGAGGTAAATATCATTTACATATATTGAGAATCCAAACTAACTCTATAAACACTATATAAACGGGTTTAACCAGCCAGGCCGAAACTGGACCGTCGAATTAACAGTTACCAACTAATTCATTTTACGCATATTCAATCATGGGTATGAACACAATCTTTACTTTTAATCGGAATATAAACATTTTTATATGACCTGAACACCTGGATAAAGTTTTGATACATAGTTTTGTAAAGTAATATTGCCTTTATTTGGTGAGAAAGTTTCTTTAACAGTTCTGATTTATGCAATTCCACCTAAAAGGTTGGCGAGGGTTGCTGAGAACCATTACTTGCCGTACATACAAACAGCGGTACAGTAAAACACAATTATTTGGAGCTATCCGTTTATATATGTGTTCATCTGAGAAAATATTAGCATAAACAAGCATACGGGACGCGTGATTTTTAAAAATTGCAATGCGTCCCAGCTTCTGTATAGTATATATATAGTATTCAGCGATATTTATTTGATTTAAATACTGAATTAAATGTTCTAGGTTGGTGGCTTTCCATGAAACCACAGGACAGTTTCCTAACAAAAATGCAGCCCCTGGAGGATTACGCCAAGAAGTTCGAAAAGAAGGAGAGATTTGGAACTTATAATGAAAAAACGATTGGGTTTTTGGTGGTAATTATTCGTAAACGTCACTAGTCAATAATTTCAATTATTTTAATATTATTATTATAATATAAAAACTGAAAGTTATTTATGCAAACATCTATTTATGATTTTCTTGAGAAAAGCCGCTTTAACAGTAAGATGTTACAAGCATGTGGATATAGCTTCCTTCCGAATCCTTTTCACGTGCTTATAACAACTTCGAATGTCTATATACTAAGCAATGTAAATTGTAAAACATTTGTGAATAAAATATTGTTTAAACTAGCAATAAGAGGTTATGCTCTGATTATTGCAGATATAGCCTACAAAGCAGTGCATTTTAAAATTGTTATGTTTTAATTTTAACGTTTTAGTTTGGTAATTGAATGAAAACCTTGAAGCCTGTTCACATTATGACTTATTTATGTGTTGGTGTGTTTATGTTTTCAGTACGCCGATGATGAAATAGACACATTTCGGAACAGTCTTCAAACCAGAGTTGGAACAGATTTACTCCCCTACCCCAAAACCAAACTGGCGCAGTAAGAACTTTTTTGACACAACTATAAAAATATTTTGACCCATTAATACTTATACACATATTTTGATCAAGTACACATGTTTCGTTGATAAATATATAGATAAGTGCTTTATAGCGGCAAATAGTGTTTATCCTGTAAAACAAAACGAAAACGGTATATTGATTTTTAATGAAAAAATAAATAGAAGAGCACACTGTCACGTTCTGTTCTATAAGGATGAACAATGGCCTATACAATGACATATTAGCAGCTTACAATATTATTACAAAAGGAATGACAAATATGAATTTAACTGTAAGTACAATCAATGAAAAGTTGGAATTGAATTGAATTGAATTGAATGTTGTTTAACTGCTCATCAACACAGTATAAGTTATTTAGAGCCGTCCCAGAGAGAGGGGAAGGATACATAGGAATCCGGGAACCGTGCCCTACTCTTATTTTCGAATAGATTCCTATGGTTCTTTAACGTGCTCGGAGGATAGACCTATACACGGGACCGCCCGGTTTACGTCCCCATCCGACGGACGAGGCTAAGGGAAAGTGTCTTGCCCAAGCGGACTGGGTTTGAATTTTTGGTGGCAGTTAGATTGAATAGGTCAAAGCAAAAAATATTAGTTTCTCATCGAGTATGCAAAACTTACATTTAATGCATTACAGAATACAAAGTAAATACCATTATAAAGTTATTTGGCCATTTACAAATGTCATGGTCAAACAGAAAAGGTATATTCAAGTCACTGAAAAACATCTTGAATAGTAAAACTCACAGGTTCAGCGCCCGTATGCATAAAGCAACAACTTTTCTAGCTTGTAATAATGTCAGGGCTTTCTTTACTAACGCCCCCATTGATAAGTATACTTTGTGGACTTGTGCTGATGTTTGTAGAGCCTTATCTTTTTTTCTGGATATTCTGGATAACATCTTTATAAGATACGGTAAAACTATTTACCGCCAGGTTGTTGGTATTCCTATGGGTACTAACTGTGCGCCACTTGTTGCAGATTTGTTTTTGTACTGCTTTGAAAGAGATTGTATGTTGAGTTTGTTACCTGCTAGCCAGGGTGAAATTATTGATGCCTTTAATAATACTTCAAGGTATCTTGATGACATACTCAATATTGATAATCCGTTCTTTGCTCATATGGTAACTAACATTTATCCACCAGAGCTCACGTTGAATAAAGCCAACAGTTCGGATACATTAGCAGCATTTCTCGATCTTCATCTCTCGATTTCAAATGATTGTATTCATACTAAAATCTATGATAAGAGAGATGATTTCAATTTTAACATCGTTAACTATCCACACCTGGATGGAGATGTACATCGTGATACCTCATACGGGGTGTATATCTCAGCTCATTCGATTTGCTAGAGCGTGTAATGATGTTATAGACTTCAATGATCGAAATCAAGTTATTACAAGTAAACTTCTTCAGCAGGGTTTTCGTTATCACAAACTACGTAGATCTTTCTCTAAATTCTACCGGCGCAACGAGGGCCTATTGGAAATTGAATTGAATTGAATGTTGTTTTAACGGCTCATCAACAAAGTACAGGTTATTTAGAGCCGCCCCAGAGAGAGGGGAAGGATACATAGGAATCCGGGAACCTGCCCTACTCTTATTATCGAATAGATTCCTATGGTTCTTTAACGTGCTCGGTTGATAGACCGATACACGGGACCGCCCGGTTTACGTCCCCATCCGACGGACGAGGCTAAGGAAAAGTGTCTTGCCCAAGAACACTTTTCCTTAGCCTCGTCCGTCGGATGGGGACGTAAACCGGGCGGTCCCGTGTATCGGTCTATCAACCGAGCACGTTAAAGAACCATAGGAATCTATTCGATAATAAGAGTAGGGCAGGTTCCCGGATTCCTATGTATCCTTCCCCTCTCTCTGGGGCGGCTCTAAATAACCTGTACTGTGTTGCCTGTTGGAAAAGTACAACACCAATCTTAAAACACTACTGCGACTAGGCATATCACAACCCTCATTTTATGGAGATGTGGTCTATAAACTTCGAAAGTTAAAGGGGTCTGACGGGTTTTCTGACCGCTTTACAAATTTAATCAGGAAGTTCGTCAGAAAAGGATATAACCCTTTGGTTTTACAGCGCACTGCATGTTTAGTGCTCGACCCCTCTACAGTCAGTCATTACGCTTCACTTTTCACTTGTGCGATGACTGGACTACCTCTTGGGGCTCTATGATTGTACCGACTGAAACCCCAACTAAGGGAGATGGGTGCATGAGCTTTCGTCCCTCGGGTTTTCTGGTCGTACCCTAGATTGGTTTTCTCTTTAGCAGCAACTACTATGGTTGTTCAGTACGATTCTGGATACATCCTGAGATGTTTATTATTTTGTATGTGTTTACAATAAAGTTTATTTTCTTGATTTAGATCTCTCGATTGAAAATGGTGAAATAATTAGCAAAATCTATGACAAGAGAGATGATTTTAATTTACAGCCTGTCCGGTCATCGTACAATTAAAGAGGAAAGCATAGTGGCGAACTGTAAAAGGGTCCACCACCAAGCATGCAGTACGTTGCAAAATGATAGTGATAAACTTTTTAACAAGTTTAACAAAGATAGTATGTAACAAGTTTAACAAAGATAGTATGAAAGTGATTATGACCAAGAATCTTACGAAGTTTATAAATCACATCACCATAGAAGTCAGATTGTGATAGTCCTTGTCGCAGAAGAGTCCTTAAATTAATTTTATATTTGGAAAGAAGATCAGGGTTACGATAATGATATTTTGCAAAGGTTTTACGAAGTTTATGGTAACGGTAACCCTGACTGAGTAGCTTTTTAGTTATATAAAGATTACGAATATTAAAGTCCTCAACTCGAGTACAAGCTCTTGAAAAACGAATAAGTTGAGACACATATACCCCATAAGAAGTAACATCACCATCCAAGTGGGGGTAATTAACAATGTCAAAATTAAAATCGTCTCTCTTGTCATAGATTTTGCTAATTATTTCACCATTTTCAATCGAGAGATCTAAATCAAGAAAAGAAGCGTTATTATCCGATATATTAGCTTTATTAAACTGAAGTTCTTTAGAATAAATATTATCAACCATAGTTGAAAAGAAAGGGTTGTCAATGTTCAGTATGTCATCCAGATACCGAGAGGTGTCATTAAAAGCTTCAATACCATCTGCCTGGGTATCTGGTGAAAGACTCAACATGAAATCCCTTTCATAGCAAAATAAAAACAAATCTGCGACAAGTGGTGCACAGTTCGTACCCATAGGGATACCAACAATTTGTCTATAAACGGTGGTACCGTACCTGACGAAAAAATTAACTAATAGGAAGAAATATAAAAAGATCGGACAGGGAAAGTAGCATTCAAGGAGGACAGTCAACCACAAAACACAGAAACAAACACGCAAACAGACAAACAAAAAGGCAAAAGCAATAATAAATGCAAAGGACATCACGAACACAAAAGGGTTGAGAATAGGGATACCGCCTTGGAACGGTCAGTGGCAAAGTAGGCCACTGGGGGGTTTAAACCGGTTCTAGGGTGCACCAAACCTCACACTTACCCTACTGTCATCCCATTAAAACAGGACATCGTAAATAAAGAAATCCCAGCCATGATCTAATCTCTAACCAACAAGGCAGCATCAAAAGGTAATATAAGTAAAACACAAATATGCTCGTGTAAATATAATACAAAAAAACAATAGCCTAGAAAGCCACAATGATGGTACTCAATGACTTGGCAGAAGCCAGAGCAGTAAGAGAATAAACTATTATGGGCACGACAAGAAAGATCATGGACAAACATCGAACGTCACTGTACCAATGGGCTTTAGGTAGGCGTCATCAAAGGGTCCACAGCCTGTCCGGTCATCGTACAATTAAAGAGGAAAGCATAGTGGCGAACTGTAAAAGGGTCCACCACCAAGCTTGCAGTACGTTGCAAAATGATAGGGTAATAACCTCTTTTGATAAACTTTTTAACAAGTTTAACAAAGATAGTATGAAAGTGATCATGACCAAGAATCTTACGAAGTTTATAAATCACATCACCATAGAAGTCAGGTTGTGATAGGAAGATGAGTGCTTCACAAACTTCATAGCAAGTCCACATAGTATAATTGTCTAAACTGCCGTTAGTAAAAAACGCTTTAATATTATTACATGCCAAAAATGTAGTATTTTCTCTAGCGAATGTTTTTTGAATAAGAGAAATTAGCTTGTCTTTATTAAGATGATGTGGTAAGGTTGTATATAGTGTAGAGAAGTCATAAGTACTTATTGATGAAACTTGACCTTTATTGAAACTTTTATCAAGAACGTCTCCTGAATTTTTATAGACCAAAATAAATGAATCCAGAGTTTTCATAAATTTTATCACAATATAGTTTAACGTGATCTTTAACGGCAGTAAGACAAGAAGTTAAACGTTTGGAGATGTTTGTTGTGGTGCAGGCACTAGAATTAGAAATAAAACGAGCCTTATACGGATTTTTATGTAATTTAGGAATCCAGTACATGGTAGGCAGTTTATTTTGCTTATCGTTTACACCAGCCTTGAAAGTAGTGCACCGAGTGATATGTGCAGAAACAACATCATCCTCAGTAGAATAACTGGAGTATACGAATTGATGCTGCCGAGTTCCAGAGATAAAACACTGACGTAATGTAGGCGTCAAACAATAATTACATTATTAGCTGCTTTATCTGCAGGATGAATTTATGGACAAAGGGAAGTAACTGGATACAAAACAGTTTACCTCATTATACTGGGCTATAAGAAACTCATGGACCAAGGGAATATATACACAATATGGTATGCCAGCGAAAGGAATATGGCAGGAATCTGGTAATTAGTACAATTGACCTTCCTTAGAAGTAAAGAAGTGTTGTTTAACGTTGATTGAACAATAAGTTCAATCATATCACGACGGATTATAATTGCATCAATGAGCTCAATGCTTAATTTTATAATGTTGCAACACTGGAATTCCACTAAGTAGACACAAGACGTGATATCACACCCAGTCAATTTATACTGACACAGGGCAGTCCTAGCACTTCTCTTACTAATGTATGCTGAACGTCAAGCAAGGGAGCTACACATACCATTTGTTGAAGTTTCTGGTGTGACACGGCCCAAGGCCGAACTAACAACTTCAGTATGCAAGGCGGACGCCCAATAACTATCACGTTGCCAAGTATTATGACGACTTTTAGTCGCTCATTGTGCGCTGTGTCCTTAGGCAAGGCACTTTCCCTAGCATCGTCCGTCGGATGGGGACGGTAAACCAAGCGGTACCGTGTATCGGAGTACCGTGTATCGGAGGCTATCCTCCAACATATAGTAAAGAGCCATAGGATTCTATTTCATAGTAAGATCAGGTCGCGGTTCCCGGGTTCCTATGTATCCTTCCCGTCACTCCGAGGCGCCTTGACCGAGACTGTGTGTTGATGAGCCGCTACACAACACCTCAATTCATTATGCATTGAATATAATTATTTTATTAATGCACCGTCTGTGTTTTCCTACTCTGTCCATTTGCATCATGTGTATAGTTTTACAGCTATTTCCTGAATCTGATTTAATTATCTTGAGACGAAATAGGCTTACTATAAATTAACCATCATTTGGAGGTGATCACAGTGCACAGGTACACAGTTCAAATTAATTGCAAATGGTTTATTGCCCTGGTTTCGTAAAAGTAACTGCAGTAAGGCTATTGGCTTATTCGACTTAACCGGCAGGTATTACACGTATTCGACTTAACTGGCAGCAGGTAGTACACGTATTCGACTTAACTGGCAGGTAGTACACGTATTCGACTTAACTGGCAGGAAGTTCACGTATTCGACTTAACTGGCAGGTAGTACACTTATTCGACTTAACAGGCAGGTAGTACACCTATTCGACTTAACTGGCAAGTTTAGTTTAATAATATGTTATTGCAGATATGTTACAATACATCAATTCAGCATCACAATATTCATAGAAACATATGCAAATAGATTGAACTACAAGTTATTACAACAAGTCAGGTAGTACCACTGGCGGTAGTACACCTATTCGACTGGCCTTTTTTCTTTGAGCAACTAACTGTTCTGTTTTTATGCCCCCACCACTGAATGGTGAGGGGGCATATAGCGTTAGCCACGTCCGTCCGTCCCGAAAAGTTTGTGTGTCTATCTCCTCCCACACTTTTCAACCGATTGCTTCGAAACTTTACAGGATGCTTACCTATGATGTGCATATCGTTTCGGCGTCAAAAGCGACCCAGTATTACCGCAGTTATGGTCCCTTTTTCGTCAAATTTTACGTGAAAATATCTTGTGTGTCTATCTCCTACCACACTTTTCAACCGATTGCTTCAAACTTTACAGGATGCTTACCTATGATGTCATGATGCGCATATAGTTTCGGCGTCAAAATCGACCCAGAATTATCGGAGTTATGGCCCCTTTTTCGTCAAATTTGACGTGAAAATATCTTGTGTGTCTATCTCCTCCCACACTTTTCAACCGATTGCTTCGAAACTTTACAGGATGCTTACCTATGATGTCAAGATGTGCATATCGTTTCGGCGTCAAAATCAACCCAGTATTACCGGAGTTATGACCCCTTTTTCGTCAAATCTTACGTGAACATTTATTGTGTCTACCTCCTCCCACATGTTTCAACCGATTGCTTCCAAACTTTACAGGATGCTTACCTATGATGTCAAGATGCGCATATCGTTTCGGCGTCAACATCGACACAGTATTATCGGAGTTATGCACCTTTTTCGTCAAATTTTATGTGAGAATATCTTGTGTGTCTACCTCCTCCCACACTTTTCAACCGATTGCTTCGAAATACCTATGATGTCGAGATATGCATGTCGTTTCGGCGTCAACATCGACCCAGTATTACCGCAGTTATGACCCTTTTTCGTCCAATTTTACGTGAAAATATCTTGTGTGTCCTCCCACACTTTTCAACCGATTGCTTAGAAACTTTACAGGATGCTTACCTATGATGTCAGATGCGCATATCGTTTCGGCGTCAACATCGACACAGTATTATCGGAGTTATGCACCTTTATCGTCAAATTTTATGTGAGAATATCTTGTGTGTCTACCTCCTCCCACACTTTTCAACCGATTGCTTCAAACTTTACAGGATGCTTACCTATGATGTCATGATGCGCATATAGTTTCGGCGTCAAAATCGACCCAGAATTATCGGAGTTATGGCCCCTTTTTCGTCAAATTTGACGTGAAAATATCTTGTGTGTCTATCTCCTCCCACACTTTTCAACCGATTGCTTCGAAACTTTACAGGATGCTTACCTATGATGTCAAGATGTGCATATCGTTTCGGCGTCAAAATCAACCCAGTATTACCGGAGTTATGACCCCTTTTTCGTCAAATCTTACGTGAACATTTATTGTGTCTACCTCCTCCCACATGTTTTAACCGATTGCTTCCAAACTTTACAGGATGCTTACCTATGATGTCAAGATGCGCATATCGTTTCGGCGTCAACATCGACACAGTATTATCGGAGTTATGCACCTTTTTCGTCAAATTTTATGTGAGAATATCTTGTGTGTCTACCTCCTCCCACACTTTTCAACCGATTGCTTCGAAATACCTATGATGTCGAGATATGCATGTCGTTTCGGCGTCAACATCGACCCAGTATTACCGCAGTTATGACCCTTTTTCGTCCAATTTTACGTGAAAATATCTTGTGTGTCCTCCCACACTTTTCAACCGATTGCTTAGAAACTTTACAGGATGCTTACCTATGATGTCAGATGCGCATATCGTTTCGGCGTCAACATCGACACAGTATTATCGGAGTTATGCACCTTTATCGTCAAATTTTATGTGAGAATATCTTGTGTGTCTACCTCCTCCCACACTTTTCAACCGATTGCTTCGAAACGTTACAGGATGATTACCTATGATGTCTAGATATGCATGTCGTTTCGGCGTCAACATCGACTGAGTATTACCGGAGTTATGACCCTTTTTCGTCCAATTTTACGTGAAAATATCTTGTGTGTCTATCTCCTCCCACACTTTTCAACCGATTGCTTCGAAACTTTACAGGATGCTTACCTATGATGACAAGATGTGCACATCATTCGGCGTCAACATCGACCCAGTATTACCGGAGTTATGGCCTTTTTCGTCCAATTTTACGTGAAAATATCTTGTGTGTCTATCTCCTCCCACACTTTTCAGCCGATTGCTTCCAAACTTTACAGGATGCTTATCTATGATTGCAAGATGTACATATCGTTTCGGCGTCAACATCGAACCAGCATTACCGGAGTTATGGCCATTTTTTCGTCAAATTGTACGTGGAAATATCTTCTGCATTTATCTTTTCCTCTTCAAATTTTACGTTTTATACTGTTTTCAGTGGTGACATCCATGTCGTGGGACACATTTCTAGTTTGATTTTCTCCCTCCTTCGTATTGTCCAATCAGAATTTGGAAACAATTCATTCGCTACATCTCGATCAATTCTTTGAATTGATTTGATCAGTGGACATAACCGGGGTATTTGCTGTGTGGAATAAGTACTTGACACACACAGTAAATTGTCCCAGTCGAATAGAAAACTTGCTGAACGGAAACAAACATTAACGGTAATGGCCAGTCGAATACACGTATTGACAAATTCCATTATACACTCAGTAGTATACATTTGAAAACGTAACACTTAACTGAAAGTAAAAGAAGTAGAGCACATTGTATGCAACTGTTTATTGCCGTATGTTAACCTTTGGGGCAAAGAGACTTGTGTACTAATATAAAATACAATCTTGATTGAAACAAAACACCAGCGGACTAAATATAATCGAAAATCAAAAATGTTACGTTTTTAAATGTACTGAGTATATAAGTGTATTGCTTTCTTGTTATGTGTATGCGTTCATGATGCTATAAATAAAATGTCAGGGCTGTACAAATTTACTAAATTGTGTAGAGAAAAACTGGCGAAGATGGAAACGCAAAAAACAGCGAAAGTGAAACATAGACGAGTTATTCGCGCCGTCAATGCCTTCATGAAAGTAAGTCCTTTTATGCATTTGTAAATATACTCATCAAAATAACTGTAGGAACATCCCTTATTATTTCAATAGGGTCAGTATTTGAATCATCACTCGAGTTAAAATACACGTCGCATATAAACAAATCAAACTCTTTCGTGTTTATGTATTCCTGGGGAAGTTTGAGCATTGAAATATTGATATTGCAGTATCTAGAATGCTGTTTTTTCAACCAAATCTCTGTTTTCTTCTTCGTTTTGTTTGCGTAATTATTTCCTACATAGGCTTGCAACCTGACATGTCACTTAACTGTAGCTGAGATAAATATTCAGCGTGTTTCAAAACTGTTCTGTGTTTTAAAATGTCAAAAGTTATTAATTTCGGGGTAAATTAAATTTAGCGTCTATTGATCTATTGATAGTGAATAACAGTTATGAATAAATACATTGACAAAAATATATGAAACTTTAAGAAATTGCTGTTAAATATTGATTTTTATAAATTCTATAAAAATATCAACATGGTAAGATTGAGGTTTGGTTCACACAAGAACCTGTTTTAAACCCCAGCGATTGTTCTGCCACAGACCGTTCCAAGGCGGTAGCCCTATTGTCAGCCCATTATGTTGTGACGTCACATACCGTGCCTTTATTATAAATAGTGGATTTTATAATTAAAATAAAACTTAATATTTTCGTTGTTTATATTTCACATGAAGGGATATTTCGAGGCCAAATTTGGGGCCGCATTTCGGCCCCATCCCAATCCAAAATATCCTCATATTTTCCCAAAAAGGCAAAATATTTCCCCAAAATACAAAATATATATATGTATATATATATATATATATTACATGTAGCCCTATTTGACAATTTATTTGTTGCAGACGTATTTTGTCGCATTTTTCCCCCAATTCAAAAGGCCCCTGGCATGTGAAAATCACTGACATGTGAAATACCGAAAATGACGTAAAACCGCTATTGACATTATTGACGTCATTGGTTTCTTGAATGCTGCATTGAATGTTTGACCTTATGCTGCTACCTTTATCTCTCGTTTCGGTTGTTGCTTCCAAGGGATCCACTATTCAGGATGTATCTATGTATCTATTTACAGGTTCTTAGTAAGCACGATGCAGACCAGAATGGCAATATCAACAGGCAGGAGCTCAGTAATGCTTTAAATGACGTAGGTAAACTCTAACTCGGAAACAAGACCACAGGTGTAATAACAGTTTATGGTTACAACCCAACTCAAGACAATCTTTTGTCACAGACAAGAGTGAAAATTCACGCACATAGTCTGGTTGATAATTGTGAAATCAGGAATGTTTGTTATGAGTAATAGAAAAAAATATATACTCTGTAAAAATAAGTTTTGGACCATGGCAGTGTTCGAACCCGTACACTGATCGCTGAACTATGACATTCGACCATAACCCTTATTATCTCAGTTGATAATTCACAATAGATCAACAATCAACAATAATTATCGTTTACAATGAAAGTTTGAGAAAAAATAATAATCTTTTTATTGGTTACTCGAATGTGTCCATAACTGTTACTTTTTATGGAGTTTGCAACATTTTTTACAGACCGATATTTTTGTAAAATCAATTCTTGTTTGGAATGTAATGTTTCTGGTATCAAATTAAACGGGTAGGGTAGACCTTGGTTGCTAAAAAACGATACTTAAATTCTGTTCACTAGTTTTATTTTTATATGACTTTATAAACCCTGGTCCAAAACTTTTTTTGCCGAGTATATATTAATGGTTCGGAGCTAGAGATAAGCAGTTTCTTTTTTATTAGTTTTACGTATTTTTTGTCTTTAACGCGTGCTATATGGCAGCTTTCTTAGATTTTTGTATCTAATTTTGCCCTGTATTGTAAATATGTTTTGGTCAATTGTGCTTGATTCGGCATATGCAATATACAGTGTCTCGTTTATGTATGTACAGCTGTGGCTGACAGAGTAAATATGTAATATTGATCGTCTTTTTGTGACTTTTTGTTTTTCTGACGTTTACTTATCGAAACCACATATGTTTCGAGTGCCACTTTTTCTGTTTGTTTGAATGTTTTTTTACGTAATTGTTATCACATGTTAAGCCATATATGACAGTCGTTTTTTTGTGGTAGAGGCAGACCACCCCTTTTTTCGGGGTAGAACCAGTACTGTGTAACTCCCGCCATCCATAAGAAACGACACGTTCTCAACTGACAAGTTAAGCTCCCAGTGGGATTCGAAACCCGCATAGGTATGAGGCGAGAACGTTTTGGACGCAGCGTCTTTACTATCCCGGCCGCGTAGACACTTTTAGCAATACTTTACGTTATTAAAGAAAACATTTGTTATTACCAGTTTGAAAAATGTAAATGTCTTCTTTAAAAAGCACGTCAGCAAATAATTGCGTGAGGCAAAGCAAGCATATACTTGAATGCGCGCACAGGATTAAAACCTCCAAACTCTGAAAAAAAAAGCAATCGAAAACTCTGCTTTTTAGGGATGTGAGGGTGGGATTTCTACAGTTTAGTTTTTATCGAATTTGTAAATTGCAGTATTGCTATGAGGGATTTTACTAAAATCTTTAACTAGTACGACAGTTTCAAACACTCTTTAACTAGACTGAGGGGTTTTCTAAGCACTTTAACTACACTCAGTACATTAAAAACGCAACATGTCTGATTTTCGATTATGTGTAGTCCGCTGTTTTTTGTTCAAATCAAAAATGAGATATAGGGTCCTATAGAAACCACAGCGTCCGAACGCAATGGCATCGTAGGTTCGCACTGTACTGCAAACAAGGACTTGATAATACAAAAAAAGAGACAACAAACAACAGAAAGAGTGGTGAAGACAGGGTTACTTTATGTTACCGGTAGTGTACAAATCTCTTTGTCCCAAAGGTTAACATATGGTGATAAACAGTTGCATAACATTTACTCTATTTCTTTCAGTTTAAACAAATTTTGGTATTGCTCTTTAACATCTCTAGAAATTCTAAAAATACCAAGAGTTGCGTTTTCAAATGTACTGAGTATAGGTTGGGAAGTTTACTAAGCCGTCCAAGAAGAACTGTGTTGAGATTATTATTTTTAAAACTTATGAGATTATTTTCATTTTATATAGACTGAAGTATTCCCAAAGCGCTATGCTGAGAGGTTATTTGGAAAAGATGTCACTGTAGATCAAGCAATGGCCGCCCTGGACGAAGATAACAACGGGGTAGTAAGTATTGGAATAAAAGACAACTCGAGGAATAAACGTGAAACTATTCTATATACATGTCAAGAATAAGATTAGTCTCAAGTTGATCCCTGGAAACAAAATAGTTAACCCTTAGCCCGCTACATATATATAATGGACTGTTCTTTCTTTAAATTAAGACCATTCCATTTATGTGAAAAAGGTGTATTTTGAAGAAAAGCAGCCGGACATTGTAACCCTGATCAACGGCAGGCTGATCTCGGTTTAAAATGGACGCAAATGTTATTATAATCGTGCTAAGCGGGTAAGGGGTTAAGAGTTTATTAACAGTATTCATTCCATACCACACCTTGTTTAAAATAAATGTACGGAATCTTTGTAGAGAAATATGCATGTTAAAATCTGACCAATGTATTATAATTGTACCAAAGGAACAACGAAAGATGGCAGATCATGATTTAGTGTGTTGATTAGTGATGGAGGCAGACCAAACACGTGTTCCTGAGTAGAACCAGTACTGTATACCTTTCACCATTCGAACCCGCAGCAGTGAGATGCGAGATTGATACAAACGCATCGTATTTAACATCACGGCCACGGAGGCAGTTGTCGTATTCCAACATATATTGTTATTTGTGCTCTTGCGTTCGTTACCTTTGCCCCTATCGTGAAGGAAACATAACAAGCATCTTTGATCATACATTAAATGTGGTACATCAATCTTTTCCTGAGAGTCTGGAGGTCTGACGTATAATTGTCAAATAACGATACTTTCTATTCTTGATTTTATTTACCAAAACATTCTTTCTGCACAGTAAGATGTGATATCCTAGGTTAAACACTAGGGTTAATTTTAAAAAGAACTTTACGACCTATTTCTTTCAAAATCTAGGTGAATTCAACTCTACTGTGCTTTTACCACAAACGTGTTGATTTTATATTTCACATGATCACTTACGTTACATTTTAGGGTTCTTTACACATGTATTATACATTTCAGGTAGACATGAATGAGATTGTTCAATTGAGCGAAAGGAACGGTTTGTCCCTTCAGAATAGTTTTCTTGGTTACTCAAGAAAGGAAATTGACGGAATTTCTTCATTCTTTCAAGTGCTAATGTCATCTTTGCTTCAAAACGTCACTCGACTGTATGTTGAGGTAAAGTATTTAAATTGTTACTCGACAGTATGTTGAGGTAATGTATTTAAATAGTTACTCAACTATATGTTGAGGTAATGTATTTAAATAGTTACTCGACAATATGTTGAGGTAAAGTATTTAAATTGTTACGCGACTATATGTTGAGGTAGAGTATTTAAATTATTACTTGACTATATGTTGGGGTTATGTATTTTACGTATTACTGGACTATATGTTATGGTAGTGTATATAAATTATTACTCGACTATATGTTGGGGTAGAGTATTTTACATATTACTCGACTATATGTTGAGGTAGAGTATTTTACATATTAATTGATTATATGTTGAGGTAGAGTATTTTACTTATTACTGGACTATATGTTGAGGTAGAGTATTTTACTTATTACATGACTATATGTTGAGGTAGAGTATTTTGCATATTACTGGACTATAAAGTAGTTAACTTATTACTCGATATATGTTGAGGTAGACCATTTAACATATTGCTCGACTATATGTTGAAGTTATGTATTTTACGTATTACTGGACTATATGTTGAGGTCGAGTATTTTACTTATTACTGGATTATAATGTTGAGGTAGAGTATTTTACTTATTACTTTACTACATTCTGAGGTAGAGTATTTTACATATTACTTGACTATATGTTGAGGTAGAGTATTTTACATATTACTTGACTATATGTTGAGGTAGAGTATTTTACTTATTACTCGACTATATGTTGAGGTAGAGTGTTTTACATATTACTTGACTATATGTTGAGGTAGAGTATTTTACTTATTACTTGACTATATGTTGAGATAAGAGTATTTTACTTAGTACATGACTATAAGTTGAGGTAGAGTATTTTGCATATTACTGGACTATAAAGTAGTTGACTTATTACTCGATATATGTTGAGGTAGAGCATTTAACGTATTGCTCGACTATATGTTGAAGTTATGTATTTTACGTATTACTGGACTATATGTTGAGGTAGAGTATTTTACTTATTACTTTACTACATTCTGAGGTAGAGTATTTTACATATTACTTCGACTATATGTTGAGGTAGAGTATTTTACATATTACTTGACTACATGTTGAGGTAGAGTATTTTACTTATTACTCGCCTATATGTTGAGGTAGAGTATTTTACATATTACTTGACTATATGTTGAGGTAGAGTATTTTACTTATTACTGGACTATATGTTGAGGTAGAGTATTTTACTTATTAGATGACTATATGTTGAGGTAGAGTATTTTGCGTATTACTGGACTATAAAGTAGTTGACTTATTACTCGATATATGTTGAGGTAGAGCATTTAACGTATTGCTCGACTATATGTTGAAGTTATGTATTTTACGTATTACTGGACTATATGTTGAGGTAGAGTATTTTACTTATTACTGGACTCTAATGTTGAGGTAGAGTATTTTACTTATTACTTTACTACATTTTGAGGTAGAGTATTTTACATATTACTTGACTATATATTGAGGTAGAGTATTTTACCTATTACTGGATTATATGTTGAGGTGGAGTATTTCACGTATTACTGGACTATATGTTGAGGTAGAGTATTTTACATATTACTTGACTATATGTTGAGGTAGAGTAATTTACTTATTACTGGACTATATGTTGAGGTAGAGTATTTCACGTATTACATGACTATATGTTGTGGTAGAGTATTTTACTTATTACTGGACTATATGTTGAGGTAGAGTATTTTACATATTACTGGACTAAATATTGCGGTAGAGAATTTTACTATTACATGACTATATGTTGAGGTAGAGTATTTTACTTATTACTGGACTATATGTTGAGGTAGAGTTACTTATTACTGGACTATATGTAGAGGTAGAGTTACTTATTACTGGACTATATGTTGAGGTAGAGTATTTCACGTATTACATGACTATATGTTGCGGTAGAGTATTTTACTTATTACTGGAGTATATGTTGAGGTGGAGTATTTTACTTATTACTGGACTATATGTTGAGGTAGAGTTACTTATTACTGGACTATATGTAGAGGTAGAGTTACTTATTACTGGACTATATGTTGAGGTAGAGTATTTTACGTATTACTGGACTATATGTTGAGGTAGAGTTACTTATTACTCGACTATATGTAGAGGTAGAGTTACTCATTACTGGACTATATGTTGAGGTAGAGTATTTCACGTATTACATGACTATATGTTGAGGTAGAGTATTTTACATATTACTGGACTATATGTTGAGGTAGAGTAATTTATTTATTACTGGACTATATGTTGAGGTAAGTATTTTACATATTACTGGACTATATGTTGTGGTAGAGTATTTCATGTATTACATGACTGTATGTTGAGGTCGAGTATTTTACATATTACTGGACTATATGTTGAGGTAGAGTATTTCACGCATTACATGACTGTATGTTGAGGTCGAGTATTTTACTTATTACTGGACTATATGTTGAGGTAGAGTATTTTACTTATTACTGGACTATATGTTGAGGTAGGATATTTTAAATATTACTGAACTATATGTTGAGGTAGAGTATTTTACATATTACTCGACTATATGTTGAGGTAGAGTATTTCACGTATTACATGACTGTATGTTGAGGTCGAGTATTTAACTTATTACTGGACTATATATTGAGGTAGAGTATTTTACATATTACTTCATTATATGTTGAGGTAGAGTATTTAATTATTACTCACTATATATTGAGGTACAGTATTTATGTATTACATGACTGTATATTGTGGTAGAGTATTTTACGTATTACTGGACTATACGTTGTGGTAGAGTATTTTATGTATTACATGGCTACATGTTGTGGTAGATATTTTACATATTACTTGACTACATGTTGATGTAAAGTATTTTACTTATGGACTATATGTTGAGGTAGAGTATTTCACGTATTACATGACTATATCTTGAGGTCTAGTATTTTACTTTTAATGGACTATATGTTGAGGTAGAGTATTTTACATAGTACTTGACTATATGTTGAGGTAAACTATTTTACTTAGTACTTCACTATATGTTGAGGTAGAGTATTTTACGTATTACATGACTAAATGTTGAGTTGGAGTATTTTACGTATTACATGACTATATGTTGAGGTAGAATATTTTACTTATTACTTGACTATATGTTAAGGTAAAGTATTTCACGTATTACATGACTATATGCTGAGGTCGAGTATTTTACTTATTACTGGACTATATGTTGAAGTAGAGTAGTTTACATATTACTTGACTATATGTTGAGGTAGAGTATTTTACTTATTATTTCACTATATGTTGAGCTAGAGTATTTTACATATTACTTGACTATATGTTGAGGTAGAGTATTTTACTTTTTACTCACTATATATTGAGGTACAGTATTTATGTATTACATGACTGTATGTTATGGTAGAGTATTTTACTTATTACTGGGCTATATGCTGAAGTAGAGTAGTTTACAAATTACTTGATTATATGTTGAGGTAGAGTATTTGACTTATTACTCACTATATATTGAGGTACAGTATTTATGTATTACATGACTGTATGTTATGGAAGAGTATTTTACTTATTAATGGACTATATGTTGAGGTAGAGTATTTCACGTATTACATGACTATATGTTGAGGTAGAGTATTTTACTTATTACTGGACTATATGTTGAGGTAGAGTATTTTACATATTACTTGACTATATGTTAAGGTAGAGTATTTTACTTATTACTGGACTATATGTTGAGATAAGAGTATTTTACTTATTACTGGACTATATGTTGAGGTAGAGTATTTTACATATTACTTGACTATATGTTGAGGTAGAGTATTTTACTTATGACTCGACTATATTTTGAGGTAGAGTATTTTACATATTACTTGACTATATGTTGAGGTAGAGTATTTTACTTATTACTGGACTATATGTTGAGATAAGAGTATTTTACTTATTACATGACTATAAGTTGAGGTAGAGTATTTTGCATATCACTGGACTATAAAGTAGTTGACTTATTACTCGATATATGTTGAGGTAGAGCATTTAACGTTTTGCTCGACTATATGTTGAAGTTATGTATTTTACGTATTACTGGACTATATGTTGAGGTAGAGTATTTTACTTATTACTGGACTATAATGTTGAGTTAGAGTATTTTACTTATTACTTTACTACATTCTGAGGTGGTAGAGTATTTTACATATTACTTCGACTATATGTTGAGGTAGAGTATTTTACATATTACTTGACTATATGTTGAGGTAGAGTATTTTACTTATTACTCGACTATATGTTGAGGTAGAGTATTTTACATATTACTTGACTATATGTTGAGGTAGAGTATTTTACTTATTACTGGACTATATGTTGAGGTAGAGTATTTTACTTATTACATGACTATATGTTGAGGTAGAGTATTTTGCGTATTACTGGACTATAAAGTAGTTGACTTATTACTCGATATATGTTGAGGTAGAGCATTTAACGTATTGCTCGACTATATGTTGAAGTTATGTATTTTACGTATTACTGGACTATATGTTGAGGTCGAGTATTTTACTTATTACTGGACTATAATGTTGAGGTAGAGTATTTTACTTATTACTTTACTACATTATGAGGTAGAGTATTTTACATATTACTTGACTATATATTGAGGTAGAGTATTTTACCTATTACTGGATTATATGTTGAGGTAGAGTATTTCACGTATTACTGGACTATATGTTGAGGTAGAGTATTTTACATATTACTTGACTATATGTTGAGGTAGAGTAATTTACTTATTACTGGACTATATGTTGAGGTAGAGTATTTCACATATTACATGACTATATGTTGTGGTAGAGTATTTTACTTATTACTGGACTATATGTTGAGGTAGAGTATTTTACATATTACTGGACTAAATGTTGCGGTAGAGAATTTTACTATTACATGAATATATGTTGAGGTAGAGTATTTTACTTATTACTGGACTATATGTTGAGGAAGAGTTACTTATTACTGGACTATATGTTGAGGTAGGGTTACTTATTACTGGACTATATGTTGAGGTAGAGTATTTCACGTATTACATGACTATATGTTGCGGTAGAGTTACTTATTACTGGACTATATGTTGAGGTAGAGTATTTCACGTATTACATGACTATATGTTGCGGTAGAGTATTTTACTTATTACTGGACTATATGTTGAGGTGGAGTATTTTACTTATTACTGGACTATATGTTGAGGTAGAGTTACTTATTACTGGACTATATGTAGAGGTAGAGTTACTTATTACTGCACTATATGTTGAGGTAGAGTATTTTACTTATTATTGGACTATATGTTGAGGTTGAGTTACTTATTACTGGACTATATGTAGAGGTAGAGTTACTTATTACTGGACTATATGTTGAGGTAGAGTATTTCACGTATTAAATGACTATATGTTGAGGTAGAGTATTTTACATATTACTGGACTATATGTTGAGGTAGAGTATTTTATTTATTACTGGACTATATGTTGAGGTAGAGTATTTTACATATTACTGGACTATATGTTGTGGTAGAGTATTTCATGTATTACATAACTGTATGTTGAGGTCGAGTATTTTACATATTACTGGACTATATGTTGAGGTAGAGTATTTCACGCATTACATGACTGTATGTTGAGGTCGAGTATTTTACTTATTACTGGACTATATGTTGAGGTAGAGTATTTTACATATTACTGGACTATATGTTGAGGTAGGATATTTTAAATATTACTGAACTATATGTTGAGGTAGAGTATTTTACATATTACTGGACTATATGTTGAGGTAGAGTATTTCACGTATTACATGACTGTATGTTTAGGTCGAGTATTTAACTTATTACTTGACTATATATTGAGGTAGAGTATTTTACATATTACTTCATTATATGTTGAGGTAGAGTATTTAATTATTACTCACTATATATTGAAGTACAGTATTTATGTATTACATGACTGTATATTGTGGTAGAGTATTTTACGTATTACTGGACTATACGTTGTGTAGAGTATTTTATGTATTACATGGCTAAATGTTGTGGTAGATATTTTACATATTACTTGACTACATGTTGATGTAAAGTATTTTACTTATGGACTATATGTTGAGGTAGAGTATTTCACGTATTACATGACTATATCTTGAGGTCTAGTATTTTACTTTTACTGGACTATATGTTGAGGTAGAGTATTTTACATAGTACTTGACTATATGTTGAGGTAAACTATTTTACTTAGTACTTCACTATATGTTGAGGTAGAGTATTTTACGTATTACATGACTATATGTTGAGTTGGAGTATTTTACGTATTTCATGACTATATGTTGAGGTAGAATATTTTACTTATTACTTGACTATATGTTAAGGTAAAGTATTTCACGTATTACATGACTATATGTTGAGGTCGAGTATTTTACTTATTACTGGACTATATGTTGAAGTAGAGTAGTTTACATATTACTTGACTATATGTTGAGGTAGAGTATTTTACATATTATTTCACTATATGTTGAGCTAGAGTATTTTACATATTATTTGACTATATGTTGAGGTAGAGTATTTTACTTTTTACTCACTATATATCGAGGTACAGTATTTATGTATTACATGACTGTATGTTATGGTAGAGTATTTTACTTATTACTGGGCTATATGCTGAAGTAGAGTAGTTTACAAATTACTTGATTATATGTTGAGGTAGAGTATTTGACTTATTACTCACTATATATTGAGGTACAGTATTTATGTATTACATGACTGTATGTTATGGAAGAGTATTTTACTTATTGATGAACTATATGTTGAGGTAGAGTATTTCACGTATTACATGACTATATGTTGAGGTAGAGTATTTTACTTATTACTGGACTATATGTTGATGTAGAGTATTTTACATATTACTGGACTATATGTTGCGGTAGAGAATTTTACTATTACATGACTATATGTTGAGGTAGAGTATTTTACTTATTACTGGACTATATGTTGAGGTAGAGTTAATTATTACTGGACTATATGTAGAGGTAGAGTTACTTATTACTGGACTATATGTTGAGGTAGAGTATTTCACGTATTACATGACTATATGTTGCGGTAGAGTTACTTATTACTGGACTATAAGTTGCGGTAGAGTATTTCACTTATTACATGACTATATGTTGCGGTAGAGTATTTTACTTATTACTGGACTATATGTTGAGGTAGAGTTACTTATTACTGGACTATATGTAGAGGTAGAGTTACTTATTACTGGACTATATGTTGAGGTAGAGTATTTCACGTATTACATGACTATATGTTGAGGTAGAGTATTTTACATATTACTTGACTATATGTTGAGGTAGAATTTTATTTATTACTGGACTATATGTTGAGGTCGAGTATTTTACATATTACTGGACTATATGTTGAGGTAGAGTATTTCACGCATTACATGACTGTATGTTGAGGTCGAGTATTTTACTTATTACTGGACTATATGTTGAGGTAGAGTATTTTACTTATTACTGGACTATATGTTGAGGTAGGATATTTTAAATATTACTGGACTATATGTTGAGGTAGAGTATTTCACGTATTACATGACTGTATGTTGAGGTCGAGTATTTTACATATTACTGGACTATATGTTGAGGTAGAGTATTTCACGCATTACATGACTATGTTGAGGTCGAGTATTTTACTTAATACTAGACTATATGTTGAGGTAGAGTAGTTTACTTATTACTGGACTATATGTTGAGGTAGGATATTTTAAATATTACTGAACTATATGTTGAGGTAGAGTATTTTACATATTACTGGACTATATGTTGAGGTAGAGTATTTCACGTATTACATGACTGTATGTTGAGGTCGAGTATTTAACTTATTACTGGACTATATATTGAGGTAGAGTATTTTACATATTACTTCATTATATGTTGAGGTAGAGTATTTAATTATTACTCACTATATATTCAGGTACAGTATTTATGTATTGCATGACTGTATATTGTGGTAGAGTATTTTACGTATTACTGGACTATACGTTGTGGTAGAGTATTTTATGTATTACATGGCTACATGTTGTGGTAGTAATTTTACATATTACTTGACTATATGTTGAGGTAAAGTATTTTACTTATGGACTATATGTTGAGGTAGAGTATTTCACGTATTACATGACTATATCTTGAGGTCTAGTATTTTATTTTTACTGGACTATATGTTGAGGTAGAGTATTTTACATAGTACTTGACTATATGTTGAGGTAAACTATTTTACTTAGTACTTCACTATATGTTGAGGTAGAGTATTTTAATTATTACTGGACTATTTGTTGAGTTAAGAGTATTTTACGTATTACATGACTATATGTTGAGTTGGAGTATTTTACGTATTACATGACTATATGTTGAGGTAGAATATTTTACTTATTACTTGACTATATGTTAAGGTAAAGTATTTCACGTATTACATGACTATATATTGAGGTCGAGTATTTTACTTATTACTGGACTATATGTTGAAGTAGAGTAGTTTACATATTACTTGACTATATGTTGAGGTAGAGTATTTTACTTATTATTTCACTATATGTTGAGCTAGAGTATTTTACATATTACTTGACTATATGTTGAGGTAGAGTATTTTACTTTTTACTCACTTTATATTGAGGTACAGTATTTATGTATTACATGACTGTATGTTATGGTAGAGTATTTTACTTATTACTGGGCTATATGCTGAAGTAGAGTAGTTTACATATTACTTGATTATATGTTGAGGTAGAGTATTTTACTTATTATTTCACCATATAATGAGGTAGAGTATTTTACATATTACTTGACTATATTTTGAGGTAGAGTATTTGACTTATTACTCACTATATATTCAGGTACAGTATTTATGTATTACATGACTGTATGTTATGGAAGAGTATTTTACTTATTAATGGACTATATGCTGAGGAAGTGTATTTTAAATATTACATGACTATATGTTGAGGTAAGAGTATTTTACGTAGTACATGACTATATGTTGAGGTAGAGTATTTTACTTATTATTGGACTATACGTTGAGGTGGATTATTTTACTTATGACTGGACTATATGTTGAGGTAGAGTATTTTTCATATTACATGATTATATGTTGAGGTATAGTACATATTACATGACTATATGTTAAGGTAGGGTGTTTTACATATTACATGACTATATGTTGAGGTAGAGTATTTTACTTATTACTAAACTATATGTTGTGGTAAAGTATTTTACATATTACTGGACTATATGTTGAGATAGAGTATTTTATGTATTACATGACTATATGTTGAGGTAGAGTATTTTACTTATTACTGGACTATATGTTGAGGTAGAATATTTAACTTATTACTGTACTATATGTTGAGGTAGAGTATTTCATGTATTACATGACTATATGTTGAGGTCGAGTAACTTACTAATTACTGGACTATATGTTGAGGTATAGTAGATTACATATTACTCGACTGTATGTTGAGGTAGAGTATTTTACTTATTACTGGACTATATGTTGAGGTAGAATATTTAATTTATTACTGGACTATTTGATGAGGTAGAGTTTCTTATTACTGGACTATATGTTGAGGTAGAGTATTTTACATATTACTTGACTATATGTTGAGGTAGAGTATTTTACTTATTACTGGACTATATGTTGAGATGGAATGTTTAACTTATTACTGGACTATATGTTGAGGTAGGATATTTTACTTATTACTGGACTATATGTTGATGTAGAGTATTTTACTTATTACTCGACCATATGTTGAGGTATAGCATTTTACTTATTACTTGACTATATGTTGATGTAGAGTATTTAACGTATTACTGGACTCTATGTTGAGGTAGAGTATTTTACTTATTACTGGACTATATTTTGAGGTAGATTATTTTACTTATAACTCGACTATATGTTGATGTAGAGTATTTTACGTATTACTGGACTATATGTTGAGGTATAGCATTTTACTTATTACTGGACTATATGTTGATGTAGGATATTTTACTTATTACTGGACTATATGTTGAGGTAGAGCATTTTACTTATTACTGGACTATATGTTGAGGTAGAACATTTAACTTATTACTCGACTATATGTTGATGTAGAGTATTTTACGTATTACTGGACTATATGTTGAGGTATAGCATTTTACTTATTACTGGACTATATGTTTAGGTAGAACATTTTTTTATTTATTACTGGACTATATGTTGATGTAGAGTATTTTACTTATTACTGGACAATATGTTGAGGTAGAGTATTTTACATATTACATGACTATATGTTGAGGTAGAATATTTTACGTATTACATGACTATATGTTGAGGTAGAACATTTTACTTATTACTCGACTATATGTTGATGTAAAGTATTTTACGTATTACTGGACTATATGTTGAGGTATAGCATTTTACTTATTACTGGACTATATGTTTAGGTAGAACATTTTTTTATTTATTACTGGACTATAGGTTGAGGTAGAGTATTTTACTTATTACTGGACTATATGTTGAGGTAGAGTATTTTACATATTACATGACTATATGTTGAGGTAGAATATTTTACGTATTACATGACTATATGTTGAGGTAGAATATTTTACTTATTACTGGACTATTTGTTGAGGTAGAGTATTTTACATATTACTTGATTATATATTGAGGTAGAGTATGTTACTTATTAATGGACTATATGTTGAGGTAGAGTTGTTTACATATTACTTTATTATATATTAAGGTAGAGTATTTTATTTATCATTGGACTATATGTTGAGGTAGAGTATTTTACTTATTATTGGACTATATGTTGAGGTAGAGTATTTTAGGTATTACTGGACTATATGTTGAGGTAGGATATTTTACTTATTACTGGACTATATGTTTAGGTAGAACATTTTTTTATTTATTACTGGACTATATGTTGAGGTAGGATATTTTACTTATTACTGGACTATATGTTGATGTAGAGTATTTTACTTATTACTGGACTATATGTTGAGGTAGAGTATTTTACTTATTACTGGACTATAGGTTGAGGTAGAGTATTTTACTTATTACTGGACTATATGTTGAGGTAGAGTATTTTACGTATTACATGACTATATGTTGAGGTAGAGTATTTTACGTATTACATGACTATATGTTGAGGTAGAATATTTTACTTATTACTGGACTATTTGTTGAGGTAGAGTATTTTACATATTACTTGATTATATATTGAGGTAGAGTATGTTACTTATTAATGGACTATATGTTGAGGTAGAGTTGTTTACATATTACTTGATTATATATTAAGGTAGAGTATTTTACTTATTATTGGACTATATGTTGAGGTAGAGTAATTTACTATTATTGGACTATATGTTGAGGTAGAGTATTTTACGTATTACATGACTATATGTTGAGGTCGAGTGTTTTAATTATTACTGGACTATATGTTGAGGTTGAGTATTTTACATATTACTTGACTATATGTTGAGGTCGAGTATTTTACTAATTACTTCACTATATGCTGAGGTTGAGTATTTTACATATTACTCATTATATGTTGTGGTACAGTATTTTATGTATTACATGACTATATGTTGCGGTAGAGTATTTTACGTATTACATGACTATATGTTGAGGTAGAACATTTTACTTATTACTGGACTATTTGTTGAGGTAGAGTATTTCATGTATTACATGATTATAAATTGAGGTAGAGTATTTTACTTATTAATGGACTATATGTTGAGGTAGAGTAGTTTACATATTACTTGATTATATATTGAGGTAAAGTATTTTACTTATTATTGTACTATATGTGGAGGTAGAGTATTTTACTTATTTTTGGACTATATGTTGAGGTAGAGTATTTTACTTATTACTCACTATATATCGAGGTACAGTATTTATGTATTACATGACTGCATGTTGTGGTAGATTATTTTACGTATTACTGGACTATACATTGTGGTAGAGTATTTTATGTATTACATGACTATGTTGTAGTAGATTATTTTACTTATTACTGGACTATATATTGAGATAGAGTATTTTACGTATTACATGACTATATGTTGAGGTCGAGTGTTTTAATTATTACTTGACTATATGTTGAGGTTGAGTATTTTACATATAACTTGACTATATGTTGAGGTAGAGTATTTTACTTATTACTTCACTATATGTTACGGTAGAGTATTTTACGTATTTCATGACTATATGTTGAGGTCGAGTGTTTTAATTATTACTGGACTAAATGCTGAGGTTGAGTATTTTACATATTATTCACTATATGTTGTGGTACAGTATTTTATGTATTACATGACTGTTTGTTGTGGTAGAGTATTTTACTTATAACTGGACTATATGTTGAGGTAGAGTATTTTACATATTACTGGACAATATGTTGAGGTAGAATATTTTTCATACCGAAAGTGCATAAAACTGAAAAACAAAAATATGAATGAGTTTTAACTGTTTTTTTTAATTATGTAATTAATATTTATTTAAATTGTTTAAACTTAAATATTTTAAAATGCTTTCCTCTAACGTTTGCAGTTTATAGCTAATCATTTGAAACTATTTAATTATACTTCGCAAAGCAGTGTTTTATTACAACACATTTGTTTTGTATAATTATGATTTTACTATGAGAAAAGTATAAACATGTACACTATCAGAATATTATTATGGATTAGAATGAATTAGCTTGTTCATATAGGTATTGTATACGTGATTTTGAAGTTATATCAAGTGTAAGGTTGTAACTAAGCATTTGAAACTATTTTAATATAGGATATAACTAAGCATTTGAAACTATGTTTTATGCAAGGATGTAGCCTAGCAGTTGGAACTGTTACAAATGTAAGACAGTAACAAAGCTTTAGGAACTATTTCAAGCGCAAGATAGTAACAACACAGCATGTAGAACTATTTCAAGTGCAAGATAGTATCCAAGCATTAGGAACTATTTCAAATGTAAGATGGTAACCAAGCATTAGACAACTATTTCAAGTGTAATATAGTTACAAATTAGTATGCGACTCTGTTTCAAGTGTAAGATAGTAACAAAATAGCATTCAGAAGTATTTCAAGTGTAAGACAATAACAAAGATTTAGGAACTATTTTGAGTGTAAGATATTGACAGAACAGCATATGGAACTATTTCAAGTGTAAGATAGTAATAAAATAGCATGTGGGACTATTTCAAGTGTAAGATAGTAACAAAGCTTTAGGAACTATGTCAAGCGTAAGATGGTAACAAAACAGCATGTGAAAATATATCAAATATAACATAGTAACAAAACAGCATGTGGAACTGTTTCAAGTATAAGATAGTAACAAAGCTTTAGGAACTATTTCAAGTGTAATATAGTAACACAGCTATATGCGGAACTAGTTCATGTGTATAAAGCTTGCAAGAAAGCATTAGGAACTATTTCAAATGTAAGACAGTAACAAATCAGCATATGGAACTTTTTCAAATATACGACAGTAACAAAGCATTTGAAACTATCTAAAAGTGTAAGATATTATCAAAGCATTTGAAACTATTGCAAGTGTAAACATTTTTATCCGTTTCAAGTGTAAGGTTGCAGCTAAGCATTTTAAATATTTCAAGGATATTGCAGCTACGCATTAACAGCTGTTCTCTGGAATAATCGGAGGTTGTTGAATCTTCGCCCGTTTATTTCCAATTCCAGCGGTTGGTTTTGTTTCTGATATTTCAAGAAGTTTTAGTACAATTAGGTGACGTACAACTGTACACTTATAGCTGTTTATTATCATGTAACCCTTATACAATGTGCACATATTTGATTCACTACTTTACAGGAACGCGATGTTGAGAGAACAGTCGGCATAAACACTGGTCACGTGGGTACAACAGATTTCACGATGGAGGAGCTGGACAAAAAATATGCCATTAATGTAAGTTCTATATAATAAAAACAGAGTATTTCGGGGAAGTCGGGGTGCTGTAGTTGTGTGTTGGGAGTGGGGGAGGTCGGTGTTGATGTGGTTGGGGTTGTAGGGGTGGGGTAAGGGATGGAATTAATTCACCATGATCAATGTATTTGTTCAAGTTGAAGACTAGAACTGTTTCATTGGAACGATACAAAAGCCGGTATGGTAAAAACGCTGCATTTGAAACTTTCCGTTTTTGACCGCTGCGGGATTGAATCCTACTGGGAGTTTGACTTGTAAATGAGAAAGTTTTGATTCTTAGGCATCACAGGAGGTATACAGTACTGGTTCTACTCAGGAAAAAGTGTGGTCTGCCTTTACCACAAGCGTCAAAATGAAAACGCAAACAGTTTTGTAAAACCGGTTTGTTTTAGATTAAAATCATCAATGGCATTACCCTGGCGTCAAATACATTCCAATGAGTTTATTTTTTACTGAAAGTCGTTTACAAAGTTTGCTGGCTTATTCTTCATACTTCTTCTTTTAATTCTGTTAAAGATAAACGTTGTTATATTTTATTTATATTATAACTTGCTTTGTTCAATCCAATATGAAGTAAAAATGTTACAATAATAAATAATAATCCTAAGATTTGTTAGACATGACAAGAATGCGTTTATGTAAAGTGGTCTTTATTAAATATATAAACTGACGTATTCCAATTGTACAAAAATGATGGTGGTCAAAATAATATTTCTCGAAGTTCTATACTATTTTTCAAGAATACTTCTTGTTTATACAGCAAGGGAGGCGGTCAACTGAAGCCTTCTTGAGGTACTATGTCGTGAGCAAAAAGCCAGCACGCAGGAACTAGTCTGGAGCATCACATAGTTAATTTAGCGCACCTGAGGATAAGTCCTACGTCAACACAAGGGGAATTCACTCTGCACACAAAAATGAAATGCATCGCATGCGAATTGTAGTGGCATTAATAGCAACAACAAAAAGTATACAATCATTAAATTGTGAAAAGTTTGTTTATATGTTATGGCTGGAATTTTAATCATGAATTTTATTTCATGAACCTTCCAATATACCAGCGATTATAGAGAACCAAATATGTTACGGTCAACATATATTATTGACGAGAAACTATTGATGAGAAACAGTATGTTAAGTTTTAATTTTGTCTATAATTGAATATACATTATGTTCTGTTTTATAATGATTTCATACCGAAAGTGAATAAAACTGAAAAACAAAAATATTATTGAGTTTTAACGGTTTTTGAATGCACTGCAGTCTTAAAAGAAATCACGTTTACTCTTTCAACTTTAAGTAGACTTTATTTAATATGTTATTATAGTATCGCATATAAAAGTTGCATACTTATACAACTATTATTACTAGACACTTAAAATACAGGCTTTACAACCAGTAGAAATTCCGGTTATAAAATCTTTTTGAGAGCTCTGTATTGCAGTTAATACGATGCATTTTAGTCTTTTTGCAAAAATGTTTTATACTGATTTTATAATCTGTATTTAGAAGACGACACTGACAGCCAATTTTCTAAAAATATTGTATCTGTTCCAGGCGTTTGAATCAATGTTCAATATTCCGTTGTTTTTTTCGTCAGAACCAGGACATATTTTGCTTTGTTTTTCATTTCTTTTAAAGATGCAGCACTATCAAAAACGATTAAAGTCCTTCACATTTTTGTTTTCCAGTTTCATTCCGTTTTGGAATGGAGTCATTATAGAAATCGTTATCCGAAGATGTTTGCTTTGTTTCTGTGCATAATTTAGAATAATATTCTCTAAGAGCGTTTAATATTTGTGTTTGAAATAGTTTGTACCTTTACATTCAACCCATTTCTGGTTTGCTTTCAGCGTTTTTTTCTAAATTTGAAATAAATCTTATGTATGATTAGTCTAATATTGTTTAAGATTTCTTCCTTGTCGGCCTTTACATCTAATATGTTTAAGATCTAATATGTTTAAGATTTCTTCCTTGTCGGCCTTTACATCTAATATGTTTAAGATTTCTTCCTTGTCGGCCTTTACATCTAATATGTTTAAGATCTAATATGTTTAAGATTTCTTCCTTGTCGGCCTTTACATCTAATATGTTTAAGATTTCTTCCTTGTCGGCCTTTACATTGCATTTTCTGTTTTAATGTTTGCGATTCAGTTTCATTCGAGTGTTTTAATTTTTGACTTTTTCCGATGCAAGTTGTTTTCATTTGTTACATCTTCTTTTTTTTCTCTTTTGCAGATGAATGTGTTATGGTTTCATTTTACAATTTCCCAGTTCATTTGCATTGTTATTTAAGCCAGCTCTTTGGCGTAAAGCTTTATGGCAGTTTTTCGGTAATCTGTTATAATTTTCTATTATTTAATTTGAAATATGCTGGGATTTTTTCGAATACTTGATACATCTAAATTATTAATTAAGATAACAATTGAGTGGTCAGTTTGTAAGCATATCTGTAATAGGGGGTTTTCTTCTCTTCAAAACGTTATCATTATGTTATACATATATATATCATTATGTTATACATATATATATCATTATGTTATACATATATATAGTACGCCAGTGAAATAATATTCAATGAAGGCCGAATCATCGTTCAATTCATTGTGCATCGGAATTGCTTCGTCGATTTCCGTAGCCGTTTAAAATACCGGATTACGGAAATCAAAGAGGTTGTTAATGTCGTTCGGTGTCGTACGGTGTCGTTCGGTGTCGTACGGAAAAGACCGAGTCCACATACGACTTCATCATACAAACATGCGACAACATTATATATAGGCAGCTACACTTATGAAGGCTTTTTAGTAGTTATGTGATAATAGAATCTCACGTGTGCCTATTTAATATTGAACTATTAAACTCGTTGGATAAAATCGATATGATTAAATATGACATACTTTTTTCCAACTCGTTTAATAAATTCAATATTAAACAGGCACGGCATGTAAGATCCTCTATCTATGTGCATGTAATAAGTATTTACTTGCAAGCTTCATCATATTGTTAAATACAAATTCTCCTTTATAACTATCTTAGGATGAAATAAGCTGCAATGTTTGTTACAGAATAGTATTGATGTTTATGAAGTGAAAGTTCCGTAGGTGTGTATCATATATGTGCATAGCCAGGGGCGTTCCTGGGGCTAATTAGGTATACGCACCATCGAGTTTTGGATTCACAAATGTGCCTAACCCCACTATACCTTCAGTTTTTATTGCATTTTTTGTTTGCTTCTTTAAGAGCCTGTACGTAGGTGCCTCAGTGCGTATGCCCAGGTACGCCCCTGATAGCTGTGCAATGAACCAGGTATTGTGTATAATAACCAGTCATTGCACCAGCTCCGCTATCTTTGATATGTGCTGATGTGTGCATGTATTGTAGAACTATATATCGTATATATCTGCAGATGTATTCCAGTAAATCGTCATCATATATTGTGTTGTTCACTCTCTTAGAACCCATCTGTACCACTTTAGATATTTACCTGAAGTTTACGCTAGTCATGTATAAAGGCACGTTAGCACATTAGTTAGATTTACCTGACAGAATTGAATTGAATTGGAGTTTTAAGGCGCACCAACACAAGAAAGGTTATATGGCGCTAAACAGGGATGAACATGCCAGGCTCATCCTCCATTTACATCTAGATAAAATATGGAGAATGGGCCTAGAACCTCCTAACTGCAGAACTGCAGAGTTGCTGCAAATTCTATTGTAGACACTCCATTTACGATGGAGCCACGTTTCCACATTTGCATATGCGGGAAGAAAACCTTGCATGATAAAAAAAATGACAAAATGAACACGAAGGGGTCCTACCCCTCTGCCTCTAGCGGGATTTGCAGTGGTTGACCACACGGAGAGATCTACATGACAGAAGAAACCCAAAACGTATCCCAGTCCAAAATGTAGCCCCATCCCAAAAGGTAGCCCTTTTTACACAGAAGGTAATACCTTATCGATTTGTGATGTATTAGGTTCCTGATATGTCTTTATTTTCTTCTGAACGTCTTTCCATCCAATCGTTCGAGCAAACTTGTGACTGAATGTATGTGTGTCTGCCCAAAGGTACGACGGTCTGTCTGTTTGTTTATATGCATGTTTTATAATGAAATTCATTATTAGTCCCCTACCGGTGTGTTTTTATAATAAAATTCATTATTAGTCCCCTACCGGTGTGTCACCTCACCGGAGGGGACTATAGATTTACCCTCTGTCCCTCAGTCAGTCCGTCCCACAAATATGGATCCTGCGATATTGAGAAAAGTAAGATATTTTTATGAAACTTGACGTGTTGGTAGTAGGGATATGTGGCAATTTTTTTTATTGATATTTCAAATCTGTGTATCTGAATTTAATCTGAATTGTCTTATACGTAAATGATAGCGTTCAAATGAAAAAATTAATATCCAAATAATGGAAGACAAAATGAAGACAATTCCCCTCCCCGTGTCCTCCATAAATCAAAGAGGGGATGTGGGGTGCATAAACCACAACACAGACATATGTATAAAAACAAAACAGAAAATCGGGTGGAAGTGATGATGGGGTGGTGGGATGGATATGATTGGGTGTATGTGGGTAACATAGCTACATGTGTAAAAATTTACCAAAACCACGCAGAAATAGGTTTAAAAAACGTTTCGGGGGGTAAGAATAGACCAAAACAACACAGAAATATGTAAAACAAATGAGTTTTGAGGGTGGGGGGGAACTGTCCAAAACAACATAGAAAGATGTATATAAAAAATGAGGAGGGAGCCCATGCCCCAATATGGGTGAAGTATGAATAAGATGCATAATGCTATAAGAAATCCCCAACCAAAATTATAGATATATACAACAGCTTACACGCAAACCTAGATCTGCCTTCATTGCACATTTTAAGGGCCACCGCAATTTGGGTTCCATGGGAGCCCAGAATTTGCAGAAGACAAAATTATTTACGCAACCCTTTACAACATACTATAAGAAAACCAATTCCCAAATTTAGTTGAGCTAGGACAAGAAACGTAAGAGATATAGACCTATAAACACAGCTTACACGCATAATTTGATGTGAAATAGACACATTTTAAGGGCTATCATAATTTGGGTTCCATGAGAGCCCAGGGGTTACATGAACCAAAATTACTTCAGCAACCCTTGCTATAAGGAAGCTATGGTCACATCTGGTTGTGCTAGGATAAGAAATGTAAGAGATATAGACTTGTAAACACAGCTTACAATCAAAATTTGATGTGAAATGTAACACATTTCAAGGGCTATCAGTATTTGGGTTCCATACAGTCGTTAAGATAATGCTATAAGGAAGCCCATGACCAAATTTTGCTAGGATAAGAAATGTAAGAGACATAGACTTGTAAACACAGCTTACACGCAAACCTTGACGTGGGACGCCGACGCCGGGGTGATTACATACGCTCTCTTATTCTTCGAATAGTCGAGCTAATGATAGGGTCATAACCTAAATTCTATGAAAGTGATCATGACCAAGGATCTCATGAAGTTTGTAAATAACATCATCATAGAAGCCAATTTGTTCTATTCCTTGTCCCAGAAGAGGTTTAAAATTCAGAAAATGTAAAGTGAAAATGATTGGGATATTTATCTCATCTTGTACTGTGCCAGTCTAGCAAAATTGTTATAGTTCCAACTCTATTTTTTAGCAAGAATTGTTCATATGAACATTGCGGTTATAATTCCAAATAGTATTTACAAATTAATTTATTTTGTTTAAGAAAATATTTGCCGCCACTTTCGAGGCATTGGTAAAAGGGATATTGCAGGTTGTGGCTGCCAGTCTCTGATTAAGTTTTTAAGGACACAGGCATATTTTACAACCTTTTACAAGGTTACGTCCGCTCTTCAGAATTGAATTGAATTGGGGTTTTAAGGCGCACCAACACATGAAAGGTTATATGGCGCCTAACAGGAATAAACATGCCAGGTTCATCCTCCATGTACATAGAGATAAAATATGGAGAACGGGCCTAGAACCTTCTCATCTTGAACTGCAGAGTTGCTGTAAATTCTATTGTAGGCACTCCATTTATGCTGGAGCCACGTTATAGTTTTTCTGCCACTGCTCTAGTGATATGAGCGAGATGGCACCTGAAACAATGCAGGGGTCATGATGAAGACCTTTAATGAGCATGAACAAACAAAAAATGATAAAGTGAACATGAATTTGTGGGATTCTATCCCTCTACCTTCCCCTCCAACGGGATCTGCAGTGGCCCTATTCTTGTCCCGTAACCACACTTCAGATTTCCTACGTCAAAGTTATATGAGAAAGCTCATATACATGTATATATAAATACAAGTTTGTTGTTTTTGTAAGAGAAATCTTCATTCTCAAATGAATACTTAGTTTGTTCATTTTCTTACGAGACTCCAGCCCGAGTCTACTTTTGTGCTTAACAAGCCTGAAGAGTAACTGGCCACAACAGCCTGCTGTATCCGCTATACCACCGCCCCAAAAGCGTGGCGAGTAACGCTTTTTAAGTTGTCAGCCCAGGAACAATACAATTGCATCATAGTTGATGGCATGTGTAATAGAAGTGTTTCATTTATACCAAGATAATCATGCAGTATTCCGAACATAGTATCATACACGAACACGACGCAAAACGAATCTGGTCCTGCTCCAGTTTTTCTTTTTCGGCTAGCACCCAATTGATAATCTGGCCATCGAACTTGTATCTGTTTATCATCTTTTCTGACCACTGGCTTCAAACCAGATTAAGGTAACAGATTTATTCATTGTCCGTATTTCTTTCTCATTTATGTACTTGTATACCTTAATGTCCTTTAAGACCCAAATCAATGAACAGAACTTCTAATATGCCAATGTAATGAAGAGTGTCGCCAGTAACATTCACATTTTAATAGATTCAAGTCCGGCGAGAAAATCGCAAGCAATATTGAAATTTCCAATTTCCGGAGAAAGAAAATACACAGAAGAATCTTGGAAGTATTTATAAAGGGTCATAATGAGCACATTTATTTATATTTATTATACAACCTCAGTCTTACTTTTAAGTTTCTAAATCAAAAGTCAGTTTGACGTGGCACTCTGTATGAATAAAAGGAAACACCAATGAGAGATAGCAGCGACCTGTACATGACCTCCCTTTTAGCTTTACCATAACTCTCTGCTGTAGTTAACCCGATCCTGATGTTTGATATTATGTGTGTTTATCAGTGTATTGCAATTACATGGAGTGTATTTTGCACATTCGGAACATCTTGTCCACTTCTTCGAAGCATAACTCAAATGCCCCATCTATTGTTTATTTACATGAAAGCAGTGATAAAGCCTTCATCTGAATTCTAAATAACAAACTGACATACAAAGCAAATCATATATCAACACATGTGGCTAACTGTCATATTGTTTATAGGGCAACAGCGCACTATTATCTGTCCCGTTGCCTTTCAGACAACAAAATGTCAAGATTTTGGACATACCGATCCATTGATATACACACGAGGTATGATCCCAAAGAATGATGGGATTGGCCAAGTTTTCATGAATGTTTTCAATAGTATTTCTTGCATAAATAAGTATAATTACAAACAATATGACTTTAAACAATGACTTGAAAGGGTTTTTTCTTCATACACATTTACAAGTTTTAAACAAATTAAAAAAGAAAAACAGTTTCCACTGGTTTATACTTGGATACTGAAACGCATACAGATATAACGAAGCAACAATAATAACAGAGGTGAACCAAATGGTTGGACCTGGTTTTTGGGGAGAGTTATCAGGGGAGATAAACCACTGCTATTCTTCATTTAAGAAATTCAAAGCATCAAGTTCTTTCAAGCCAAATATTTGTTCATGAAATCTACCATTCTGCCGAGGGCCAAGTCACACTGATCCTTATTGTAATTCTTCAGGGGACTTGTTGGATTTGTAAACGCATGACCGCAAGGGTACATAAACAGCTGGAAATCTTTGTTGCCTTTTAATTTTTCCGCAAGGGCCTTGGCATCTTCAGGGGTTGAAAATCCTTTAACGTCATCTTTTTCACCAAAATGTGCTTGGACTGGTATTTTGATTGTTCCCACATCACAAAGACCTGCACTCGGAATGCCATAAAAAGGTGCAGAAGCTGATATTTCCGAAATCAACGCTGCAGCAGCAAGACTTAGAGCACCTCCCATACAGAAGCCAGTCACACCCACCTAGAATTGATAAATTATGAATATTCAAACATAGATTTTCCAGTATACATGAATTACCCTACCGATCAGATGTTTGACAGTAAATGTTTTTTGTTGGACCAGACCAAACAAAAGGCTATGATTTAGACAAACAACAAAGGCATGCTACATTTCGCAACCTTAAGTTTGAGTAGATCATCTTCCTTACAAACTTTTTTTTTTCAAATCCAGTAAGTTTACAAACACATTACAAATATAATACAAGTAATAAAAATACATAAGCAAAGAAATTGCATATTTTTACTATTTTGTTGCCTTAGCAACCACAATATATCAATAAAATTAAATAACGTGCATAATCTCCTTATGCCCCTCTACCATATGTAAAACGTTTCATGAAAATATTTTTTATACTTTTTCAGTTATCGCAGTATCCAGTTTTCATGACGAACTGACGTTAACTATTTTGTTGCCATAGCAACCACAATTTTGGCCATATTAACAAAATTAAATAACGTGCATAATCTCCTGATGCCCCTCTACCATATGCAAAAAGTCAGGAAAACCTTGACCTACTGACCCTAAGGGCAATAGGGTTCCTCCTGTTACAAAGGCAATATACTTAGTGCTATACTTCAGGAATCTGGTCAGTCGGACGGATGTACAGATGGACGGACAAGGTGATTCCAACTTACAATTCCAGCATACAACCCCGCAAACTTTGTTTGACAAGGGTATACACAAGATATACTCATTGCGAAGCTTTATAAACAGACCTTTGTGCAGCCATTAGCCAATAGATGTTTTGCTGCTCCTTTTATGTCTTTGACAGCCCCTTGCCAGTCCAGTTCAGCCATGAGGTGGCCTGCCTGTTCCGTGTCGGTAGCAAGCTGACCTCTGTAAAGGTCAGGCACCAAGGTCACAAAGTTTCCCTGCTTACCAATCATTGCTGCCTCTTCCCTGATCTGGTCATTCATACCCCACCATTCCTACAAAACAAACGACTTGTGTAACACAGATGCAAAACTAGTAAATGCCATTATGTGTCTAAGGGTCATGGATGTAGTGCTGTCTTTTACCAAAAAAGTGCAGAATGTCAAGGTCATTCTCAATGAACTTCTGTTAATAGTCTTTTTTCCTGTTCCATCATAGCTTTCGTGGTCGAGGGGTTAACAACGTTGTAAAACCCTCTCAATGCTGTGGGTTCGATTCCCAGGTTTATAGTACTTGTTCTATCCAGGACCACAAACAAATTGAGCATCATATATAACCTTAAATGTGCTGAAAATTACGTAAATTGACGCAAAATACGATACAATCAAACAAAACTGTTTCATCATCTTTAGTAGCTGTTTTATCTGCACCGACATTGCCGCAGATTTAAGCTTCACCAGAGTCACATACCCTTAGCATCGTCCGTTGGATGGGGACGTAACCCTGGTGGTCCCAAGTATCGCGTCTATCCTTCAAGCAAGTTAAAGACCATAGGCATCTTTATGATAGTAAGAGTAGGACAAGGTTCCCATATTCCTATTCAAAAGATCGAAAATGTATTTTTGTGTGTTTTTCAGTGATGGGAAATCGGTTGAAATTTACAATCGATTATCGGTTACAATCGGTTGGATGTAACGGATTGATCATCGGTTATAATCGGTTGGATGTAACGGATCGATCATCGGTTATAATCGGTTGGATGTAACGGATCGATCATCGGTTACAATCGGTTGGATGTAACGGATTGATCATCGGTTATAATCGGTTGGATGTAACGGATCGATCATCGGTTATAATCGGTTGGATGTAACGGATCGATCATCGGTTACAATCGGTTGGATGTAACGGATTGATCATCGGTTATAATCGGTTGGATGTAACGGATCGATCATCGGTTATAATCGGTTGGATGTAACGGATCGATCATCGGTTATAATCGGTTGGATGTAACAGATCGATCATCGGTTATAATCGGTTGGATGTAACGGATCGATCATCGGTTATAATCGGTTAGTCAATCTGAAGTATACCATGCGTATGGCTATCTAAGTTTGAGGCCTTGAACTTACAATAATTTCTGATTAAGTATGTGTTCTTTCCTGTCTTGTTTCTTATGCCATTGTCATTTTAATCCGCAAAATAATTCTAATTGATATAAATGTGTTTATTTGTGTATATGCTTATTTTCACAAGTGTATTAATAATTTCCTTACTGTTCTGGACTATCATGTTATTTCTATTTTGAACGTTAATTAAAGTGTATTTTTACATGTAACCGATGATGGTTATAGACTTTCTTAATCGATCATCATAATCGGATGCCTAACTAACCAATGATCGGTTAAAATCGATTAATCGGTAAATCACTATTGTTTGGGACGCTTGTTTCAGCCAAAGGCTTTTCTGCAGTAACTTCAGCAATTTAAATAATACGCACATCAGTTATATATCATTAGAACTGGCATTTTTAGTGGTAAATAAAACTAATTTAATTTTGACAATCGGTTGAGAAATAAATATTTTACACCCAAAATGATTTTTTGATGGGGCTTTTCCTATGTAAATTCCGTGTTGGTGGAACAGCAGAAAATTAAGAAATTTCAAATAACTTCTGTTAGCCTTCATATTTTGCTATCAAACTTTCAGGGTGTCTTAATTCTAATATCCAATAATTAAAAAAAAAAAATGGGATAAAAAATTTAAAAAAACATGTTTTTTAATTTGTTCATGCCGCAGAAATTTGCATTGAAAATGCTCCATGAAAAACAACTATCGCGCATGAAATTTTTATTTCTCAACCGATTTTGGAAAGTAAGGTATTTTTATTTCCCACTAAAAATGTCTGTTTCACTGACAGACAACTTATTTAGGTAGTAGATTAATTTTATCTTAAAAGACCAAAAACCCTTTGGCTGAAACAAGCGCCCCAAACAATAGTGTTTTTTGTGTGGATTAAAAATATCTAAAATGCATTGAATTTTGAAGAATATATTTATTTTTTATTTTGCTTTTTTAAAAAGGTTGGAATGTGAAGGTGGGTGTGGTGGGGGGTGAAGGAGGTGGGGGTGGTAAACGCTTTAAAAAGATGAGGCGCTAACATAACAAGAAACATGGTTTGCACTTTCTTTGTTCAATCTATAAACTGAGTAAATTATTTAGCGTTTATAAATGTTGCGTCCAACTGAGCCTTTAAATGAAGCATATAGTTAGTTAACGTTACCTGTAAGACAATAAGTCCTTTGGTAGTTTTGGACGCGTCCCCACTCAGAAATCCAGGACAGTCACCCTTGGCGTTCTCACTGCTGAATGTAATAGTGGCCATTTTCTGCCAAACAAAATGGAGAAAGTGTAAATTTATAAGAACGAATCAGAGGCAGTGTACATGAACCAATTGTAGAAGGTGTCAGAGGTTTTTGACAAGAATTGGCTCAGAGTCTCTGCAAGGCCTCAGACTGATCATGCAGTGTTTCATTTTGCTGCGCATCCCGAGTCCCTGACTCACCACTTCTTTCTGAGGACCCATCATTTCAAAATATGTGCATCCCATGGGATGCATCATTTGAAATCTGAAAACTGAATTTAAGAAAATCTAAAACAGGTTAATCTACAGGGTAACTTAATCTAAAGGAGAATAATGAACAATTAAAATAAGGAATATCAAAATGAATTGACCTAGCCTATATTCTAGTGCTTTAATTTCTTTTTTGATCTTTCGACAAACTGTTGTCAACACCGTCACAGAACCCATTCATTTTCATTGTGACTCATTGTTCTAATTTATGTGAGTTCTAGCGACTAATTTAGGCAGAATTCATAATGAAACACTGGTTATATAGATTATCTTTAACAAATTTTGCTTAGAAAAAATCATGGGACCCATTGTATTTTAGTTCGGACCCATTGTTTCAAAATATGTGAGTCCGAGGGACTCATTAAAGCAGATTTCAAAATGAATCACTGATCATGTGTACATTACACAGACATAACTGCTGCTTTGCCACTGTGTGTACATTACACAGACATAACTGCTGCTTTGCCACTGTGTGTACATTACACAGACATGACTGCTGCTTTGCCACTGTGAGTACATGTATACAGACATAACTGCTGCTTTGCCACTGTGTGTACATTACACAGACATGACTGCTGCTTTGCCACTGTGTGTACATTACACAGACATGACTGCTGCTTTGCCACTGTGAGTACATGTATACAGACATAACTGCTGCTTTGCCACTGTGTACATTACACAGACATGACTGCTGCTTTGCCACTGTGTACATTACACAGACATGACTGCTGCTTTGCCACTGTGAGTACATGTACACAGACATAACTGCTGCTTTGCCACTGTGTACATTACACAGACATGACTGCTGCTTTGCCACTGTGTACATTACACAGACATGACTGCTGCTTTGCCACTGTGTACATTACACAGACATGACTGCTGCTTTGCCACTGTGAGTACATGTACACAAACATGATTGCTGCTTTGCCACTGTGTGTACATTACACAGACATGACTGCTGCTTTGCCACTGTGTGTACATTACACAGACATGACTGCTGCTTTGCCACTGTGTGTACATGTACACAGACATGACTGCTGCTTTGCCACTGTGTGTACATGTACACAGACATGACTGCTGCTTTGCCACTGTGTGTACATTACACAGACATGACTGCTGCTTTGCCACTGTGTGTACATTACAACATGACTGCTGCTTTGCCACTGTGAGTACATGTACACAGACATAAGGGTGGGTGAAATATTTAAAAAAAAAATAAAAAAAATTCAAGTGTGGGGCGTGGTGGGTGGGGTGATGGGGTGAGAGGCGGGGGTGGGGGGTGGGGGTTGACGGGGAGGGTTGCAACATATTTGTGTAAGAATTGACAAAAGCTCACAGAAATATGTAAAAAAAAAAAAAAAAGTTTCAAGTCTGGGGCGGGGTGGGGTGGAGGTGATGGGCTGAGAGGCGTGGGGGTGGGGTGGTGGGGGCGGGGTGGTTGCAACATATGTGTGTAAGAACTGACAAAAGCAACACAGAAATATGTAAAAAAAAAAAAATGTTTCAAGTCTGGGGCGGGGTGCGGGTGGAGGGGGTGATGGGGTGAGAGGCAGGGGGGTGGGGCAGGGAGGGTTGCAACATATATGTGTAAGAATTTACTAAAACAACACAGAAATATTTTTAAAAAAAAATAAATCAAGTGGTGGGTGGGATGATGGGGGGGGGGGGGGGGGGGGGGGGGGGTGGTGGGGGGGGGGGGGGGTTGACGGGGAGGGCTGCAACATATTTGTGTAAGAATTGACAAAAGCTCACAGAAATATGTAAAAAAAAAAAAGATTTCAAGTCTGGGGCGGGGTGGGTTGTGGGGGGAGGTGATGGGGTGAGAGGCGTGAGGTGGGGGCGGGGAGGGTTGCAACATATATTTGTTAGAATTGACTAAAACAACACAGAAATATGTAACAAAAAAATAAAAAATAAATAAATAAAAGGTGTGGAGGGGAGTGGGGGCGGGGGTATAGGTGGGGAGGAGGGAGCCCATGACCCAATATGGGTGAAGTAATAAGATGCATAATGCTATAACAAATCCCAAACCAAAATTATAGATATATACATGCTTACATGCAAACCTAGATATGCATTTATTGCTCATTTTATGGGCCATCACAATTTGGGTTCCATGGGAGCCCAGAATTTGCAGAAGACAAAATTACTTATCCAACCCTTTACAACATACTATAAGGAAACCAATTCCAAAATTTAGTTCAGCTAGGACAAAAAATGTAAGAGATATAGACCTGTAAACACAGCTTACACACAAAATTTGATGTGAAACAGACATATTTTAAGGGCTATCAGAATTTGGGTTCCATGGGAGCCCATGGGTTACAGGAACCAAAATTGCTTATGCAGCCCTTAAGATAATGCTACAAGGAAGCCCACGAACAAATTTGGTTGTGGTAGGATAAGAAATGTAAGAGATATAGACTTGTAAACACAGCTTACACGCAAACCTTGATGTGGGACGCCGACGCCGACGCCAACGCCGGGGTGATTACATAAGCTCTCTTATTCTTCGAATAGTCGAGCTAAAAATATTGGTCTAAAGAAGGGATTTAGGTCTTTAAAGGGCCATAACTCTGCCAAATCATTCAACCGAAACACAGTGACGATATGTACAACTATGTTTCGTACTGATAATCCCTGCAAAGTTTTGCTGAACTCCGGCCAAATGAAGGTCCTATCGTCTTCACGAGACAAAATACAGCATCTCTGAACTATTATAAGGGCCATAACTCCGGTGCTACTAATCCGATTCAAGGCAATAACTCTGGTGTAAATGGTCTAATCTGGCTTGTTTTCGAACTCATCAGAGCTTTCATTGATATCAACAATCTGGTAAACTTCGAAAAAGATCCGATGAAAAATGAAGGCCCTATGCATTAACAGGGCAAAATATAGCAATTTTAACTAAATCAAGGGCCATAACTCCAGTTTAACAGGTCCGTACTGGCTGGTTTTCAAACTCATCTAAGCTTTCATTGATATCAACAATCTGGTAAAGTTCTAAAAAGCTCAGGTGAAAAATGAAGGCTCGATCGTGTTTAGGCAAATATAGCAAATTTAACTAAATCAAGGGCCATAACTCTGGTATTACTTGTTCGAACTGGCTGGTTTTCGAACTTTTTAAGCTTTCATTAATATCAACAATCTGGTAAAGTTAGAAAAAGATCAGATGAAAAATGGAGGCCCTATCACGTTAACGAGGCAAAATAGAGCAATTTTAACTAAATCAAGGGCCATAACTTCTGTGTAACGGGTCTGAACAGGCTGGTTTTCGAATTATCCAAGCTTTCATTTTTGATATCAACAATCTGGTAAAGTCTGAAAAAGATCGGATGAAAAATGACAGCTCTATTGTGTTGAGGCAAAAGTTAACGGACTGACGACGGATATCTCGCCAGCCTTTGGCCAGTAGAGCTAAAAAAAATAATGTTAAAGAATTACTATAAGAAGTTTTGGGTAGGGCACTTTTGTTGTGGGTAGGTAGGGAAACAGCAAATTAAAAAAAAATTATGGCTAAGTGAGATTTTTCTCTCCAGATGGTTTTGAGTCAGAACGATCACTGATTTATGCGGTGTTCCTATTTGGATTAAACAAAACCCTCGTTTAATACTTTCAGAATATACGCCAGAATGGGTTTAATTTGTTCAGAATATCTTTATAAATAAAGATAGCATCTGTTTTTAATAAGATTGCTCAGGAAAGTGGCCAAAGTATTATCTTAATAATTTGTACTGTATTTCCCCAAATACTAGTAGTAGCGCCCCCTATTAGGGGAAATATGGTATGGAATAAGAAGACTTACTCTCGCTTTTATGTTACTCGGGAATAACAGGATCTTCTTCACTGTTAATGCCGTCTGCTTTCCAAGCAATCTCCTAACAAACATCTAGAAAAATAAAACAGACCCTTTTATAATTTTAAACAAGAAACAATGAAATTCCATGAAAACCAAGCTTTCCATATTAAAGCTTTCTTCAAAGTTGCGTTCCAATATTTCTGTCCATATAACCTACCTAAACAAGTTTCACTTCAATATCTCTTTCCTATCTAAAGATGTTGGCCGGAAACCATTTTCAGGGTTGCCAGCACCTGGGTCAAATAAAATTCCCTGACTTTTCGTTGACCAAATGTAATTTATTACTGACAATTATAAATATGACACAATTTTATCAGCCTCCTCACTCCCTTACAGCAGACCATTCCACCCATATTACTTTCAATTATTATCTACATTCTCAAGGGGATTTAAAGATATGTTGAGACCAATGTCATAATTCTGTTCATCAGTTTATTAATGATCGATACGTTCCTTACTACATTATATCCAATACTCAAAACACAAATTCAACATGTAACATTCTATATTCATAATGATTTAGCAGAAACCGAGTTTTAACAGAGTTCCAGCAATACGCTATATTCCATTGCCCATTTCATTCAAGATCTATGGATAAGTAAAGTTACTATATGCTCTGTATAATCACCATCTAAATGGGGATTTATCAATAAGTAAAGTTACTATATGCTCTGTATAATCACCATCTAAATGGGGATTTATCAATAAGTGAAGTTACTATATGCTCTGTATAATCACCATCTAAATGGGGATTTATCAATAAGTGAAGTTACTATATGCTCTGTACATTACTACTCAACTTTTATAATCGGTCACCCAGTTTTTTTGAAAATAACATCAATACTAAAAACTGGGAATCACCGAAACACATACCAATATTTTATTAAGTTTATCAACAAGGATTTAGTCCAATCAAGGCAGATTAAGTTTTTTAAATCGCTAGCGATATTTGTTAAACAACGTCATTTAAAATTTCGAATGAAAATATGAATTATTAAAAAATATATAATTCATTAAAAAGTGACCAAAAAGTTGGGTAGTGTATAATTATGCTCTATATAAACCCTCCATGTTAGACTGCCTCGAATTCCTATAAAACATTACTGCATTTTGTAATTAATTTCCGATTAACACGCACATGAAAGAGATGCCATTTATTATCTAGCTCCTGACAAGCACGCGCTAATTGGATTTGACTAACGGGTAGGAATCCATAAATACCCAGATTTGGACAATGCTAACATGTGAAAGGTACATCATACATGGTCAGTAAAATCAGTACATATTCACATACATGTATATTTGCTTATATAGTAATAAAAGATCAGTGAACAGCATCTAAGTATACAAGAAATTGCCATTCTAATACAAAAAGCATTAACAATTTTCAAACTACAACCATCTAACTACAAGTGCCATAGCCACAGATAAACGATTTCTCGACAACAAAATACACATTTTCTCGACAAAAAAATATTTTTCCCCATGACTTTTTTAAATACTGACTTTTCAGAAAATTCAAATTTCCCTTACAATTCCCTGACCTTGATTTTTTTTTCAAATTTCCCTGACTTTTCAAGGTTGATTTTCCTATTTTTAGAAACTTATAATTATTATTCGTTGGTATCATTTATAATCACCTCGGGTCAATTATATTCAACTTGTAGTTTCGATCACGTTTTCAATCGAGTGTCAACCATATTTTTAACACGCATTAGTCGGACTGTGCAAAATTTCCCAAGAGGGGATATCATAACAGTAAGCAAGCAAGCTCCCCATGGGGTTTTCCGCTGGGATGGATCAAAGCAATTAATATAATCCCTCCCCAGCGATGGCGGGTTATTGATTGATTGATTGATTAACAAATTATATTGATGCGCCATATGGCGTACAACAAATCAGTGTCGATGGGCCATTTGTAATTTTATGCAACTATGGCACAAGTCGCGTGCCTATCCCAATCACTGTATAAGACATAGTATTATGATCACGAATACTGAATATGTCGACTGTCTGTAGAGGACATGAAAATGTTATTGAATTTACAACAATGTTTATGATCAATAACTTTACTTAGAATTATGATCTAACTGAATGTAATATTTAAAGCATAATTTTTCAAGAATCTGCGATTTATACTGCTTCTCGAGGGCCGTATGCAGTATAAATTGCATACGAGAAAAATATGCTATAAATGTTTTGTACCATAGCCATTTATTCAAGTACGCGCGTGCAAGAAGTTTTAGGGCGTTGCAGTTTTAGTAAAAATAACAGCTCGATCCAATCAAGAAATAGCATTATCACGCGGCATGAGCATGACCTATGTTTTGATTACTGCAGCCAACGCCTTTGTATATTATTGGGCAAATGCAACGTCAAGGAGTGCTGTTTTGGTAAATGGTTTAGTTGTTTTGATTGACATGTTGTGTGAAAACATTACCGGTACAACTGTTCGTGCGTAAAATTGAGTAGACCATGGTATAACTGCCGAATCTGTCATTTATAGCACAGCTGAACTATACCGGCATTTATAGCACGCTTTAGGCTCAGACCTCCAGGTTTATGAAAATTATATCATAAGCAAGAACAAAGGAAAACCATTAGATATATGGTACAAGTATAGGATAGAGCATGAGTTTTCCATGTGTACGGGGAGATAATTATCGTATGTACACGTGCAAGACTCATGCTCTATTGTATTTATACCACAATAACTAACATATCGTCCCCTCCCCGCGAAAATGGCCAACCTCAGTTTTGGCGCGATAACGGGTTTTGACATTTTCGCAATGGTAAAAACAGCCCGCTTCACCCGCGAAGATTTCCAAGTTACTATCCAATCGGCTTACAAAAATATGACCATGTGATCATTTGGCGAACTTCCATTGGGCAGAAAAAAATTCGGGCGAAAATGTCCAACCTCAATGTAAACAACCGTGTGGCGGAATGACGCTGGAATTTCGATAAATTTGAGTGAGTATTATCATTTTAAGATTATATATCATGCTACAGCTTAATTACAAACGTTTGATTGCTCATCTGTGGTGTTATATCATGTTAATTTAACCCCAAAACACTTCTAAGCTTATTGAATAAAATGTTTTGTTTATAAAATGATAATCACTGTGCCCATTCTCCATATTTTCGAAGGTAAAACACTGCAACATATTAGTTTGTGACTCAATGATAATACAAACACTTAATTGAAGAATTTTGTATTATATTCTCTCAGTTTTAATCACTAAACATGCCCTTGTAATTTTTCAACTTGACGTTCGCCATTATCGCACAAGCCCATTTTCAGCGTTCTATAATGAGGTTGGTAATATTCGCACAACTGCAGATATTATACTTACTTATTTACTAATTTATATAGTATGATAACATGTGAGTATTTTAATTATCTGAGGTCGTTTAACTTGCAGACTACTATTAAATTATAGAATTGATTTGATTTGTGCCTTGTCAGTGAAGCTTTGAGGCATAAATCAACATTTGAGAAAGAGTTTTCTCCCATATTTGGGAGAAAGTACATAAAAACTGCATACAAACGTCTTTTACTCAAACTTTTATTTTATTTCTAGGTTCATGGAAGGGTCAAGCAACCTGATATCCGGAATTCAGCTCTGTGACTTGCCAGATTTAGTCCTTGTGCATATTTTGAAGTTTATAGAACTACAAGAACTTCTGCTTAATGTTTCTAAAGTGAACAAAAGATTTTACAACTTAATAAATGAAACTTCTTCATTATGGAAGAATTTTAAATTTGAGTTTCCATTGGAGCTTCATAAGGAAAATCTTGAAAACGTGTTGAAGCATTCTATAGGAATACAAATATTTCATATTCCCTGCACAACTTTACATGTCTCATCAATCGAATTAGACTACTTATTTACAACACAGTTGAGTAGGGCAAACCTGTATTCCCTAGACATTACTGGCTGTAGAATATCTACACTGTGTTTCTTAAAGTGTTTTAAAAATTTACAAGACCTCAATATTTCTGAATGTCCAAATTTAGTAGACGAGGATTTGGAAGCTATTACACCACTAACTCAACTGGAGAGACTATACATATCGTTTACAGAAATTGAACCTGCCACGATCGTTAGAGTGTGTTCTTCTCTACCAAATCTGAAATTACTTGACGTTTCAGGGATTAAGCTTACGATAGAGCATTGTGTAAACTTATTAACAGATAATTTGCAATACTTTTACCTTTCACTAGAAAGTGATGAAGACGAAATTTGGTTATGTGGCTTAGCTCTGCGATTCAGAAACCTATGCGTGCATATCTATAGACCATTCACTTAGAAGAAACAAAATGTTGTCAAGAGGTAAAATACTTGTACAAATGTCTCTCAAAGCGACAACAGCTGACCATAACTCGGAATCAAGAAGAACATTCACAATTAGAGGAAGTGAAATAAATGAAACTGATCAACTTGTCAAATCTGCGTCAGAGCAAAATTTAGAAAATAAATTACAATCAAACGATCATGAATATTATACAGCAACAAAGGTCTCGACTGATAATTGTGAAAACGGATGTGCACCAGCGTCATCACAGCAAAATGTTGATTCAACGGCTCTTCATCAAATTGTACAAATACAAAATACAAATGAAGGATTAAGTAGTGAAAATAATCAACTAATTGGTTTGGAAGAAAATCAAGATGAATGTGAATCTCCTAGTGACTCTGATATTACCTTAGACTATGATGATGACGTTAGAGATCCTGATTGGAAAGACCCGGATCAAAATCCTAGTTCAGACGCTGATGAAAACAACAACATACCGGAAAATGTTGATCATGAGGAAATTGTTGAACCTCAAAGTACTGACTCAAACAATGGATTCAAACGAAAGCGGAAAAACGGCAAGATGAAAGAAACACAAAAGAAGAAAAGAATGAGTGGAGAGAATTATGCAGGTGTCAAGAAAAATGAACAGGGTGTAAAGACATATTGCACAGAACGCGCAGGCAGGTTTGTTTGTCCGTCTAACTGTGGAAAAAAGTGTGAGAAGAGCAAAGATACAAAGTGTAAGTTATTGACAGAAGAGGACAGAGCAAACATATTCGAAAAGTTTTGGAAGGACATGACTTGGGGAGAGAAGAAATGCTATGTAACATCACATGTTGACAGATGTGCAGTACAGCAAAGGACAAAAGGTCCAGGAGAAAGCAGTCGAAGGAATTATTCATATATTTATTATTTGAGAAAAGGAGGTGAAGCTGTTAAAGTATGCCAGTCAATGTTCAGTAGCACACTAGGTATGAACGTAAAAACAATCTATAACTGGTTAACTGAGGATACAAAAGATCCCAGAACAGATCAGAAGGAAATTGACAACGAACGCACAAGATTAAACAATGAACGTAAAACATCAGCAAGAGTATTTCTAACAGAACTTCCCAAAGTCGAGTCACATTACTGTAGAGCTAAGACGAAGAAGCAATATTTAGAATCTTTGTTTCAAAGTAAGAACGACTTGTATCGAGAATACGTACGGAAAACCAAAAGTGAAGGGAGAACTCCGTATCACCAAACTGGGTTCTATGAACTATTTGAAAGCATGAATCTTGCTATTTGGAAACCGAAAAAGGATCAATGTGACAAATGTGTTGAATTCGAAGCCGGAAATCTTGATAGGGATGAATACGAGAGCCATATCCAAAGGAAGGACGAAGCTAGAGAAAGTAAAACGATAGACAAAGAAATTGCTAAAAGAGACGACAGTGTAAAAGTGCTTACAATGGACCTACAAAGTTTACTAATTTGTCCTCGTCTAGAGGCTAGTAGCCTATATTATAAGATGAAACTATCTTGCCATAACTTTACAATATATGATCTCTCAACAAATGAAGCGATGAATTACTTCTGGCATGAAGGAGAGGGAGAGCTGAATGCAAATGTGTTCGCATCATGTGTTATTGATTACTTAGATAGTATAGACACATCGAACATCACCGATATTACAATATACAGCGACGGCTGTACCTATCAAAATAGGAACTGCACAATGGCCAATGCATTACTTCTTTGGGCAGCGAAGAATAATATAGTAGTCTATCAGAAGTATTTGGAGAGGGGGCACACGCAGATGGAGTGCGACTCCGTGCACTCCGTAATAGAAAGAAAGATACGTAAGCAACCTATCTATGTACCTCAGATGTATGTGGACAACATTGAACTCGCTAAAACAGCTAATCCCAAATATAAAGTGAAATATCTTGACCATGAATTCTTTGCCGACTACGTAAGCCTTAACTATTACACTACCATTAGACCGGGAGTTGGTGTAGGGGCCTCTACAGTGACTGATATAAGAGTGTTAAGGTACAACACAGATGGAAAAATTGAATATAAACTGAAGCACAGCGACGAAGCGTTTCTTGAAATACCGAGAGCCAGAAGTAACAGAACCCGCGAAGTATCAATTTTAGACGTACCAAACAAGCTCTACAGAAATAGCATCCCTATAAAGAAAGGAAAATACCAGCATCTAATGCAACTTAAGTCAGTAATCCCGAGAGACTTTCATGGTTTTTATGACAATCTCCCACATATAACGTGAACTTACTCTTTGTTGGAAGAGAACTGTTGCAGGACGGTATGCTGTAAAACTGATATTTTACAGCTCAAAATATTACTAGGATCATGGTTTAGAGTTTGACGAAATATTGTGTATAGGGTATTGTCGTAAATTGTGCAACAAATTATTCATACATTGAAACTGCTTAAATGATCTGTTTTATTTCAAAGTTTCATTACAGAAAAGTGCCATTTAAATGTTTACTAAAAGTTGCACTTGATCAGGCAAATACAGCACAGTGAATTTGAGACTGTGCTTTGAAGAATATGTAGTTTGCTTTTAACATAACCGTTGAATGTTTATTAGTGTTGAATCCAATGATTCATAATGTTTATTGTTAAAATTCTTTTTCTTGAAAAAATCAGTGATTACTGAAGTGACTCTTAATAATGAGAACCATCATAATTTACGAATTATAACAAAGCTTCATGATAAAAAAGATGTTAAAAAGTTTCCTTAGATTGGCTGCATTCTACTTTTTAAATATCAAAGATATTTCAGATAATTATGTTCCGTGGTTTGGTTTCTATTTGACATTCTGCAAACAGGATAAATTATGTATAAACAAATTATACCTGCTTGTCAATAATTTCTTTCAAATTAAATTCACTAAATAATATAATTATTATATTGTTTAATGAATTTAATTTGAAAGAAATTATTGACAAGATGTTTAGATTTTGACATTAGATATACATTAGTGAATTTGAATGTTTGAATCTAAAAGAAATGAGTCATGTCAGATTGTTAATTTTTTATTATCTTAGCACATTGGAACGTACATGTTGTTGCTTAACAAATATATTTGAAATGTACATCAAAACCAATTTCATTTGGAAAACATACAATTTTCACTATTCCAAAATTATTGTTGTTCAAATATGATCACGTTAGGTTTTGCTAATATCTACCGAATATTGCCATCTTGTTTACCTTTTCTTTTTAACAGTTATTGTTGGTGCATATTGATTTGATTTTATACCGTTATTTTAATTAACAAGCTATTGAAAGTTCAACCTTTTGTCGAAAAAAGCATTACATTGAGAGTCGTAGTTGTATCATTGTGTTCGTTGATTTATCTATCAAGGCGTTTAAGTACATGTACATAGCAACACTTTTTATGTTAATTGCTCACAAGTTGTGTTCAAGTTGTGTTTTGTATTTCATTTCATTATTTTAGTGACAATAAAAGTTTACTGTTTTCATTTAGCTCTAGTATTCGGATTGGAAATGATTGCAGTCATGCGACAAAGTAAAGACAAAAGTTCATCGACCAAAATAGTTTAAATAATTAAAAAAGTCTTCATAATTCCAGAATATTAATGCCTGGTGACTTTAAACTGCATTGGTGAGTTAATATAGAAGAAATAGTGGCGAATTAATTACTACTTCGTCGTGTCAGATTTATCCCTGTGTCCATTCCAAAGATATCAAACTGTAGTTATGGTCTTTCAAATAACGTCTAGTCGGAAATTCGATAATCTTTCATGTAATCATGGGTATAGATTTAATAAAGGCAATGATTGAAAGAAGAGTCTACTTCTGATGAATACCTTTAATCAGCCTGGTTAAATTTAACGATTAGTTAACATGAAGAGCACAGAAAATTACTTAATTATGAATTATTTGTTCACTAATTTATTCGGAAATGGCGCAACTCGACAAAAAATGCAATTTGCCGTTTACTAAAATTTCGTACTTGGCGAATCTCAAACGAATTTGGCGCATCTCAAACTCTACCGGATATTATTTCAATTTTTTTTAGTAGAAAATGGCGTAACTCAAGCTTTCACTACAGGAACAATAAAGCGTCACTTTTCAACATTTTGACATATAAAGAAAGGTCTAAAAAGTCACCGTGCAAAGTTTCGGCTTCATTCTGAAATTTAAAAAAAATATATGAATTTTTTTTTCTCTCCTGAAAACTTGAAAAAAATGAGGTCGGCCATTTTCGCGGGGAGGTGACGATATGCTGTGTATATCCTCGGGTATTACACAATGCATAGTGTGTATTTAGGCTATTGTGGTATAATAATAATTTAATGCGCGTGAATTGATGAACATGATGTGCGACTCCAGTGACCTCAAATGCAATCCCAAGCTTTTTTTCCATATTAGTTCCATAAAATAAAATGTCACAATATTTATCACTGAAATGTCAACACCAAGGAATTTTGCTGATGTAGTTGCTTTGAGTTTTGTATTATGGAGGTAGTATGAAGTGTCTATGGGTGTTTGAGACTTGGTGATATGGATGACTTGGCATTTTGTGGGATTAAATTCCATATCCCATTTTGTTTCCCATTTTTCAAGTTTTGTTAGTTCATTTTGTAGTGTATCTGATTGCTTTTCTTTAGTGAGTGTAATGTATATGGCAGTGTCATCTGCTCTGCAAATAACCTGTAATGACTACAGCTACAACAACACCGCCTTGCAGGGAATATACGCCCATCATTTCATTGTTCTTATACATATAACATTAATTTAGGGTGCTATTGCATATTTCACTTAAACTTTTGTAAAGGTATGAAACCACTAATTATTTTCCCGATAGACACCAATGTTAAAGTGTCACATATTAATGATTTGCTGCAGATTCAACTCGAGTATGGATAACGCAGAAGTGTAATGTTCATATAGAAAACTAATGTAAAATCAAATCAAATCAAATCTTTTATTGGTCTAAAATCCAACAAGAGGAATATCACCAAAACACACATACATACACAGTGAAATACAAAGCATGTACAAAATAAGAAGCAAGAAAATAAGTCATAAATCTTTCTCCATATATTCTAAAAAGTTCTTGTTTCTTTACTAAACCGGTCAACAGTACAGTTGTTTTCATTGGTTGACTATTTTTATTGCTGAGTCGAAATTTCGAAAATGTTCATCAGTGATCCAGTAAAACCTAAAAATACGCTTCTTATACATACAACCACAAAATCAAATAGAAATGGGCAGTTTTCCTCTACTTATAATGCCCATTGCCATCAAAAAAGGAGGGATTACTTTTTATTATAGGAACTACATTCGACTCACCTCGGAGGTTTACATGTAATTAGAGGTGTGTAAAACTGTTTGGGTATTGGATGGAATTACACTAGCCTCGATAACCCAGCCCGCTTCTGATTTCTTCGTTACGCTATGCTACACGGGTCCAGAACCAGGGCCTGGGGAAAATAGGACGTTAGAAATCGCTCACTTTATGAGCGTGGAAAAAACGCGTGGGCACTTTAATTGGCCTATTCTGCCCAGACCGATATCTGCAAGTAAGACATATGCATGATACGGTCTAGCTGGCCGAGATTAGAATTACACAAGTGAGTGTTTATACTGACACCGTATGAATACAATTTTACAGAAGTTCAAGTGAAATATATAATGGCACCGTAAATTAATGGCATATGCATAAGAATCGATTAACAAAGCGTATTACTGCATAACTGGGTTGTATATTTTATGAATAAAAACTCAACAAAATGACGAAAGTGCATCAATGTCAAACAGCGAATATGCTTACCTGCCGGGTCTGGTCTGGACAGGAAGTAGATCGAGTACCACGGCGTGTGAAAATAACGGCATCCAAACAGGCGCAAAAATTATTTGAGAATCATTTGACATTTACGCGATTTCAATTCATTTTTCATGGAAAGTCACCTTTTCGTTGTAGTTTAGACCAGGCATGTGACGTAAACGAGTCCTTAAAATGTGAAAAAGTATGTAATTTGAGTGCCACACGTCTATTCATAATTTTGATAGAGCATCATCAGAAAAAACTGACCAATCAGTGACCAGAGAAAAGACATACCAATACATTCTGGTAGGTGATAAACTCGGTCTTTATCCTTGATGCTCAACCAAGTTTACTGTTAAAATTAAGGTATCTACAGCGTGATTCTTTTAAAACCCTGCATATTTCATGCACATTCATGCAAATTGATTCAGTATATGTATATTTCAAAATCAAAATCTTGAAAATTATCGTCTTTCTACTCTGCCAAAGATTTTTATTTTACTATAGAACATAAGGATAAAAACCAAGTAACACAAATTTTATCACCTACTGAAATTAATAAAAAATCTCAACATCTCTGCAATGGAAAATTATGAATTAATAGACATGCTCGCAGGGGCGGATACAATATCTACCCAGAGTGTGTGTGTGTAGTTCTAAGGTTTATAGTCCGTCCGCCAACGAACACGTCAAGGTATACCTGACGCGATGGGCACAATAGAGTCTGGACTTTTAAAAGTGTAATTTTGAATTTTGAAGCTTATATAGACCTTGCCAACAGGTCCGTTTAATGCCTAATTATGTGTAAAAAGCGGTGTCAACAACAGCGTATTGACACCTTATATCTACCCAGAGTACACTCGTTCCTCATTTATATGTGAGTGCAAGGAATGATAACTCTGCGGGAGATAAGGGCGGATACAGGAATTGGTTTGGACCTATACATAGATACAATTGTTTTGGGGCGAGGGTATGTATCTACCCGTGCGATCAGTAAGGGGGGCGACCATCCAACACCAAATCCTGTACCTGCCCCTGTCACCTGTGCTTGTCATTGCTTGGGTGGGTTCAGAGTACTCCCATCGATTATGGAATGTACTCTCGGTAACCATCAGTTACCGTCATTAGATCAGATCAAGTCTCTAGATCAAGATCTGATCACCAGTAGCCTCTAACCACACACTGAAGGGTCACGTCCTAGAGACCACGGATTCGGCAAAGTACCTCGGGTTGGAACTACAAAAAGACATGACTTGGAGCCTCCATATCGACAAAACAGTCAAGAAGGCGAACAGTACACTAGGATTCTTGAGAAGAAACCTGAGGATTTCCATCGAACAAACAAAGTCCTCGGCATACTTCTCACTGGTAAGACCCACACTAGAGCACATCAAGAAGGTAGAGATGGTTCAGCGTCGGGCAGCACGGTACATCACTAACCGCTACAGGAACACTAGCAGTGTCACATCTGTGTTGGAGCACCTAGAATGGGAGACCCTGGAGTCAAGGCGTACTAAGAGCCAACTCACCATGCTCTTCAGGATTATCCACGGGCTAGTGGACATACCAGCATCCGAGTTCCCGACACCTGCATCATCTCGCACCAGGTCCAATCACTCTTTGAAATTTAGAGTTATCTTCTTCCAGCGACTATCTCAAATTTAGTTTTTTCCCAAGAACAGTTTGTCGTTGGAATAGTCTACCAGCCACCGTGACTGAGGCTCCTGATTTGATATCTTACAAACAGGAGCTTTCTAAGCTTTCATTCTAAACCCTGTCCCAGTTGATTGTTTGTTAGTTTCTAGTGATTCTCAGTGCTATGCTGGTTAGGTTAATTCCCAGGGGCCGCTACGGTAGCCAGACAGGACTGATGATGAAGGCCTATCACGCAATTAGCGACTAAGAATATCTTCCTTCTACCTTTCCTATCCATTTTTACTCATTTTTCTTCTCACTTTAATTCATTGTTAAGAATATTTGATATTAATTAATGCGCAACCAACCCGCGTTGTAATCGTCAATTGTGACGGAAACGTGTACCATACAGATACAGATATTAGCCATTGGTTCGCCGCTGCCGATAGGTAGAATGTTGGTTACCAATTTTCCCGTGGCTCTGCACCATAATTTAAATTAAATGTATCCATATTGGTGTTTTAAAATCACCAACACCATAGTAGATACATGTACATAGATGTACACAAAATAATAAAGCTTTTAATATATACTGAAAGGAAAAAGAAACGCAGGGTGCGTATTTCCGCTATATATTGCATATACTGCACACTTAATTCCATAAATCCCAAGATATTTTGTAAAAAAAAAAGTGCAGTTAGTTAGAGAAAGGACACAACTGTGATGTTGTAGACGTTTTAATCACAGTACACTTTGTAACAAGAAATTCATAAATGCTGAAGTTCCTCTTTGAAAAATTGAGCCAGTTCAGTACTGTATTTAATGTTAAGTGATTGCAACATTTAAAGCCTAAGTTTGCTCACCTGCTTGAGCCAAATGCGCATTCTGACGATAATGAAACTTTAAATGGGTAACAATTGGTGTGTTCAGTGCTGTTTAAACCTTCTTTCTAAAAGGACAGGCCTAATGTCGCCCTGTACCATTCGATTAGCAGTAGCATATTAAACATACAATATATAGCGGAAATACGCACCCTGCGTTTCTTTTTCCTTTCAGTATAATTATCACTGCAATTTAGTTTTATAAACAGTCAAAGCTCTAACCTTAAACAGTTATGTTTTTCATAACCTGTGACTTATTAAAAAAACAACTAAAACTGAGATTGTAACCAGAAGCAGTTACTAGCACAAAATCATTCAAGTTTAGATGCATTCTGTCTTCTGTACAGGAATTTTCCCTGTATATATATAATTTTCTCCATGTAGGGTGATTATTCAACTTTACAACCATGCAATAAAATTCTATGAAAATCCAATGCACAAAGCCTCTCAAGTTACCTACTGTTATGCAATAAAATGCATTAAAAATAATTTTGTAGGCACCAACATGACAATTAGTGAACAACAGCTAATTGGATCTTGATGAAGATGTATTAAATAAAGTATTCAGACATAAATAAACACTGCACATTTGGCAACTATTTCGATTTATTAGCAAATGATCTTGGTAACTGATTTAGGTTACAAATGTTACTAGGGAAAGTATCTGCTACTCTAAACCAAAGGGAGATAATAATTTGGCATTTTAATAACTTCCAGCAGTTATAAAACTCGTAACTGTTTAAGGTTAGAGCTCTGACTGATAAAGGGCTAAAGTCAGTTGAGCACCACAATAAACACTGAGGTTACCCCCTACCAAAAAATGGAGGTCGTTTATCTTATTGATCACTGATTGGTCAAATTATTTTGATGATGTCATGTGAAAGTTATGAATCGGGGACCTCGTTGTTACCAAATGTTACCATCGCCATCGGTGGCCTTGTTACCATCGGTATAGTGTATAAAATACACTTCTACGAACGTCAAGATGATTTTTTAGCTCGACTATTCGAAGAATAAGAGAGCTTATGTAATCACCCTGGCGTTGGTGTCGGCGTCCCACATCAAGGGTTGCGTGTAAGGTTATACCCGTCTTTAGCTCGACTATTCAAAGAATAAGAGAGCTTATGTAATCACCCCGGCGTCGGCGTCCCACATCAAGATGTGTTTACAAGTCTATATCTCTTACATTCCTTATCCTAGCACAACCCAAATTATGATAGCCTGTAAAATGTGTCCCATTCCACATCAAATTTTGCGTGTAAGCTGTGTTTACAAGTCTATATCTCTTACAATTCTTACTCTAGCACAACCAAATTTGGCCATGGGCTTCCTTATAGCATCATCTTAAGGGCTGCATAATTTTGGTTCCTGTAACCCCTGGGCTCTCATGGAACCCAAATTCTGATAGCCCTTAAAATGTGTCTGTTTCACATCAAATTCTGCGTGTAAGCTGTGTTTACAGGTCTATATGACTCAGTTACAATGTATGGTCATATGAACAGTATAACAAGTATTAATATAAGCTAAAGTTCATGAAATTCCTGACACGTAAATAGGTCATATTGTGTGCCAAAACTGATGAAAGGATGTCAATAAATTTAGATCAAACTTCCTACTAAGTGTCAGCTTCCTATCTCAAAGGGTCATTCAAGCCCCTTTTTAGTTTAAAAGCTACATCTTGAACGTAAAGGTGAAGGTCAAATTTAAGACATAAATTTATTGACATCCTTTCATCAGTTTTTGCACACAATATGACCTATTTACGTGTCAGCGTGCCGTAAAACACCATTCATTCATTCATCCTCAACAAGCTTCCGTCAATGTTTCAGCTTCTTACTTCGAACGGGCTGGAAGGCCTTCTGTCCACAAGCCATTTTCAGGCAAAAAAAACTTTACGTCCTGACCTTGATGATGAATGTCAAATTTCAGACCTTTAATGGCATCTTCTCATCCTCAAAAAGCTGAAACCATAAAAGTTTCAGCTTCTTACCTCGAACAGTCTGCAGAATTTCAGTCCACAAGCCATTTTTAAGTAAAAAAAACTAAATCCTGATCTTGACCTTGCTGGTAAAGGTCAATTCCAGACCTTTAATTCCTGACTTGACTTCAAGGAGTTTCTAATCTAAAACCTTTTGACCTAATCAACATTTCTGCAAAGACAGATTTTTAATATATGTCTTGAACGGTCTAGGAGGAGTTCCGTCCACAAGGGCGTTACAAAAACAATATATCCGAGTTTTTATAAAAAAAATGCGGATATATAAAGACAACATCATAAAAGCCTGTTCACATGAAATGTTATAGCTTCTTGGTCTCGGATTATAATAGGGGGTGCTGGATGGAGGCTCCTACCTAAATCCGCACTTGGCTGAAACTTTATTTTCTCGTTATGTACTTCGAAATTTGGATTAGGTGATAAAATGGCTTATTTTTAGAAATGATGTCTTGTCTGCTCTCTCTGGATAAATGAACTATTCTATGGACCAATTTATTTCACATAAAAATCAAAACAACCTTGAGTAAAATTGTATTCATCAGCATGGCAGACACTTATGGATCACTTTGTCCGTCATTTGTGTCACCTGCACAGCATGGCAGACACTTAGGGATCACTTTGTCCGTCGTCCGTCACACTTTAACCTGCTACCTAACCTTGGCCATAACCTTTGACTTTTAAGTATTTTGACACATGTTCATGAAACTTCACACACATCTTCAGCTTACCTCAAGGAAAACATGTTGTTAAACATGTCCAATAACTCCCATTTTTATATTGGCAGAGCTATGCCCTTCATAAAACTTTAACCTGCAACCTAAACGAGCTCATAACTGTCCATATGTGTTAAACAAGTGGTTGACCTATGTTCATGAAACTTCACGCACATATTGATTCATACCCGAAGGATTGTTGTTATCCATGACCAATAACTCTAACTTTCATTTTGGCAGAGTTATGCCCCTTTTCATAAACTTTAACCTGCAACCTATTAAACCAAGCTCATAACTGACCTTACCTTGGAGCGTATTTGACCTATGTTCATGAAACTGCACACACATCTTCGTCCTACCCAAAGAAATGTTGTTCCACATGTCCATTAACTCCGATCTTCATTTTGGCAGATTTATGCCCCTTTTCATAAAATTTCAACCTGCAACCTAACTCACCAGGCTCATAACTTGGCAAAATATTAACATAATGGTCATAAAACTTTATACAGTTCTTCTTTATTGATTATTCAGTGCCATTGACATGTCCAAGAACTTGTGTCTTTCATATTGGCAGAGTTATGGCCCTTTTCATAAAACTTTAACCTGGAAGCTAATCTAGCTCATGATTTGGCAAAACACTGACCTATGGCCAATGCAGAATTAGGCCCCTTTTCATAAACTTTAACAATTACAAAAAGAAATTGGCTCCATAACTCATGAAGGATTGCACCCCGTCTTCAAACATGTAATTAGATTGTACTTGATTTAATAAGCACACAGCAGGTGACACACAAACCACTCTTCTAGTTTAAAGATGGCAGACCAATAGTCCTAATAAATTGAGTAATTTATATTTTAGATTCAGTCTACCTTTAAAATGTATCTCTCTTGATGATGAATATTCATAAGTTTACTCAAGTCCTATTTTATTTTTATTTCTTTGCAGAACGCAAGAACTTGAAGCATTTACACCACATTGAATGAAACACAGTGCCTCAGGAATCGCAACAAAACACAGTGCCTCAGGAATCGCAACAAAACACATTGCCTCAGGAATCGCAATAAAACACAGTGCCTCAGGAATCGCAATAAAGAACAATGCCTCAGGAATTCCAAGTTCTGCAGTGTTTCCGTTGTCAAACATTTCAAGTACATCAGGTCAAAAAAGCACTGAAATGGGCCTGTAAGCTCTGTGGTGAAAAACAGTCCATTAAAAAGGTAATCTACTGAATAACTGTGTATAATAATTTGATGCAGTTCACATAATGGTAACATAATTTATATCAGTTTATTATCCAGAAAACCATGTAGCAGTTTTTTGCACGGCCGTTTTTAAAAAAACGCTGTTAATATTTGGTGGAGCAACTCTTACTTTCTCAATATTGTTATTTTTGGTATATAAGCATAGAAGATGATCTAAAACGTACCTTTATCGATTTTAGAAACAAAAACCTCACCATCATATTCACTAGTTCATATTACAAATGCAGGAGATTCGGTCATGTCACTTGACAGCTACAGTAATACGTGTATGTTACGTGCCATGTTTGGAGTTATGTGATCAGTAGAATTTCACATTTGTGCCTATTTAATATTGAAATATTAAACTCGCTGGATGAAATTCATATGATGCCTTGCATCGTAGAATTTTCTCTCACTTGTTTAATAAATGCAATCTTAAAGACACTTACATAATTATATAAGATCCCAGTCTATTCAATGGTTTACATGATTCTGTTCATTTGAATTCATGTATACATGTGCCTGAAGCGTAGATGTTTTACTATTTAAACATCTTTGTCAAATTAAGAATGTCTAAGGACCTCTTTGCTTGCAACGTATGTAGCAGTGCTCCAGATAACCTTTCAGCACAATGAATGGAAAAAACAACACATTCCAAGTGCGTATTCTTTAAAACAAGCATTAATGTAAAATATTTGCTCTTTAGTCATTACCAAGAAACATATTGTATATTTCCTCTTCCCTTTACATTTATATTCCACATTGCTTGTCTTCTTCAAATTGCATTAATTTGTGTCAAACAGCGGACAAATGGCCATTCCTTTTTTTCAGGCTAGCATCTACTTGTAAAATTTTGCTAGAGGCACTTGATTGTCATTCAGTACCTCCAACCAGCATCAGCTTTGCTAGAGGCACTTGATTGTCATTCAGTACCTCCAACCAGCATCAGCTGAGTATGACTGGGCGCACTCTCTTTTTGTTTATATGCGGGAATTTGTTTCTCCGTATTTATCAGCGATTTTTAATGCGTTTTTATACGCATTAATTTTATTTTTAATACGTTTTTGGTTGAAAACCATGCAGAATTACTCAGATACGCGTCTTATCTGAAGCACTGATGTAGTGTTTTAATAACCAGTAGATTTGCATCCATGGCAGGTGTACGGGCGGGGTACTGGTGCAGAGTGCAGACAGCATGTACAACGTCTTAACACAATGCGAGGAGAGGTAGATGCTGTGAAGGATCGTTACCAAACTCTCTTACCAGTTCATTTGGGAGACACGGAACACGACGAAGAGTACTGTGTTTTGGATGCAGGGTCACATCAGGTGAGTAGCATGTAACTGGGTATATATACCGGCATATGGAATATCAGTAGCGAGTGCCGGTTAAGGCACAATTTGTTTGCCATCTTTTACACCTTTAATTCTCTTCACCAGAACTAGCCCAAACCACTATCTCTTTTTGAACCATTTTTGCGGAGAATATCCATGATCAATCTCTTTTCAGAAATGTGTCCTGCCCTTTATCCAAGATGGCCAGTGTTACTAAAAATAGCAAATTACATTTTAATCTTCTTTTACAGACCGAAGTTTAGTCCCAATTAGTTCAGTGTTTCTATTAAAATGTCCCCTTTCAAAATTGTGTTTGATTACCCCACCCATTATCCAAGATAGTCATTGTTAATAAAATAAAAACACTCTAATCCTCTTGTCCAGAGCCACTTGCTCTGTGTAGTCCAAATATAAAAACATGTTTTAATCTTCTCAAGACCACTGAGGAGCCCCTTTTCAAAAAAAATTGATAAGCACACCTGTTAATAGTCCTCTGCCAGTTGTGAACGAAGGGTTTTTAGGGGTGCACTCTGTCAGTGAATTATTTTAGTTTCCCTTGAGGAATTTTAAGGAAACTACTACAAGGTGCGGTGTGTGGCAGTGTATTAGGCAGAAATTCAAGAACTGGGTGTGCAAATATGCAAACAGGGTGTGCAAAATAAGTTGCTAACGCGCGTTACGCGCCAATTCGCGACAAGTGCGTGTCTCTGGGGTAATTTATTTTTACAGATAAAGGCCAAAAAAATACATTTTAGGTCATATTTCTTCTATATATGTATACTAAACATAACAATATTGAGAAAGTAAGAGTTTGGAAGTGTTGTTGAGCCCAAAAAAAAAAACTTTTTTTTTTTTTTTTTTTTTACCCCACCCACTCCCTCAAATATTGGCCGCGATTTTTCAAAAACGGCCGTGCAAAAGACGGCTGCACGGCTGGCTGGCTAATACACTGGTGTGTGGTTAGGAAGCTCGGAATTGTTACAGTCGTTCCCGATTGAGCATGAAATTACACCGATTGTGCAATGAATGTTTGACGCATCAGACATAGAAACAACCGATGACGCCGTTCAATAAAATGGAAGTCCTCAGAAAATTGAAACTAGTTGACACCTCCCACTCGCCTACAAGTCTCACGTGAAAAAAATCGATATCATAACATAACACTGAGTACAATTCACTTTTTTGCTATTATAAATATGCTGTAGATTGTGAAAATAACTTCAGGCTTCCCCAGCAGTGATGGAACTTACTACTTTCAAAATAGCATATTCAAGGTATATTTCTCAAGCAATTCTACTCTCGAGCAATTTTACTGTAATGCTGGCTAGTTTATATGCCTAAAGCACATCTCCACCGGATTCAAATAGATTTATTTTCACACTCGTGTTTACATCAAGCCAGCGAAGAAGGTGGCGGAGTTGAGCACGCAATGACATTGCGTCAGTATGAATGTAATTCCATGCTCGATCATGAACGCATGTATTCCGTACATTTGGTATAAGATTAGTGTCACCGTTGCTATACATGGTAAATCGATTTCGGCTCAATAAAGTTTTTACTTTCCATTGAAAGATGTTAACAAAACCTTCATCACAGGTTGCGTCTTACGGAAAGGATGCTTGGATTTGCTTTTTGGGTCAAGGTTCAAGGTCACTGTAAAAGTGAATAGTCGGGTCAAGGTTCAAGGTCACTGTTACAGTGAATAGCCGGGTCAAGGTTCAAGGTCACTGTTAACAGTGAATAGTCGGATCAAGGTTCAAGGTCACTGTTACAGTGAATAGTCAGGTCAAGGTTCAAGGTCACTGTTACAGTGAATAGTCGGGTCAAGGTTCAAGGTCACTGTTACAGTGAATAGTCGGGTCAAGGTTCAAGGTCACTGTTACAGTGAATTGTTGGGTCAAGGTTCAAGGTCACTGTTACAGTGAATAATCGAGTCAAGGTTCAAGGTCACTGTTACAGCGAATAATCGGGTAAAGGTTCAAGGTCACTGTTACAGCAAATAGTCGGGTCAAGGTTCGAGTTCACTGTTACAGTGAATAGTCGGGTCAAGGTTCAAGGTCACTGTTACAGTGAATAGTCGGGTCAAAGTTCAAGATCACTGTTACAGCGAATAGTCGGGTCAAGGTTCACTGTAACAGTGAATAGTCGGTCTAGGTTCAAGGTCACTGTTACAGTGAATAGTCGGGTCAAGGTTCAAGGTCACTATTACAGTGAATAGTCGGGTCAAGGTTCAAGGTCACTGTTACAGTGAATAGTCGGGTCAAGGTTCAAGGTCACTGTTACAGTAAATAGAAAATTGTTTTAGGCTTATTGTTTTCCTTGTTTTATTTTAACAAAATTGCACCTCACATTGCAGTACTCTGTAGCTGGGGACACCAAATGGGGACAGTTTGTGGAAGTACTTGATGTTCCCACTGAACACGAGGGACATGAGGATGGCGATGGTGCAATGTATACCACCGATGCGAAGGTTTTCACGAAGACAAACAAAGAGCGAAAAAGGTATAATTACTAGGACTTTGGAACTGACGACGATTACAGCGGGTTCATTAATTTTTGAGAGTGTCATTGTTCATTGTTTTTATACGCCCGTTTGAAAAATGGGATGTATTTGTGGTATAGTGTTGTCCGTCCGTTTGTCCATCCGTAAACTTGTCGCATTCTGCACGATAACTCCAAAGGTATGTCTGAGACCCACCCTCATGAAACATCATAGGTACATTGCCCTAGGTGAGAGGAGGAACCCTATTGATTTTGAGGCCAGTAGGTCAAAGGTCAAGTTGACAGTGACCTTATATGGAAATATGCATTCCACACAATAACTTCAAAATGGTAACACCTACACTTATACAACTTCATAGGTACATTGCCCTAGGTGAGAGGAGGAACCATATTGCTGTTGCGTTCAGTAGGTCAAAGTCAAGGTCACCATCACCTTATATGGAAATATGAATTCCGCATGATAACTTCAAAACCGTAACACCTACACTCATGAAATTTCATAGTTTCATCGCAGGAACCCTATTGCAATAGGTCAAAGATCAAGGTCACAGTGACCTTATGCAAATATGCATTCCACACAATAACTTCAAAACCATAACACGTACAGTCATAAATTATAAAAAGTGAGAGGAGGAACCCTCTTGGTTTGAGGTCAGTAGGTCAAAGGTCAAGGTCACTGTAGCCTTTTATAGAAAAATGCATTTCTCATGATCACTTCAAAATTGAAACACCTACACTTTTAAAACTTCATACATACATTGCACTTGGTGAGTGGAGAAACCCTATTATGTTTGTGGTCAGTAGCTCAAAGATCAAGGTCACCATCACCTCATATGGAAATATTGATTCTGCATGATAACTTCAAAACCGTAACACCTACACTCCTGGAATTTCATAAGTTCATCACACTTGTTGAAAGCAGAAACTCTATTGCTTTTGGGGTCATAAGGTCAAAGACCAAGGTCGCTATCCTTATATGGAAATATTAATTCCGCATGATAACTTCAAAACTGTAACACCTCACTCATGAAACTTCATAGTTTTATCACCCTTGTTGAAATCAGGAACCCAATTTCTTTTGGTACCAGGTCAAGGTCACAAATCGCACCTATAATGCCAAAGTCCATTGGATTTTTTTGGAAATTGAAGATTTTTTGCGGTTTGCGCTCAATAACTTAACATTTATATTCCAATCTTGATGAAACTTTAGGACAATGTTTATGGGAATAATATCTCAGCCAGGTTTGATAACCAGTCAGAGTGCACCTATCTTGCCGGAGTTGTGGCCCTTGGAATTTTGAAAATATAGAAATTTCGCTGTTTCTGCTTAAGAACTTGAACATTTATAACCCAGTCTTGATGAAACATGGGGTCAATGTTTATGAGCGTATTATCTCGGCCAAGTTTGATAACCAGCCAGATTGCATATATCATGCCAGAGTTATGGCCCTTTGATTTTTAAAAATTGATGATTTTTCCAGTTACTGCTCAGTAACATATGCCAATCTTGATGAAGCTTGGGTCAGTGTTTATGGGCATAAAATCTTGGCCAATTCCGATAACCAGCCAGATCACATCTATCAAGCTGGAGTTATAGCCCTTTGGCTATAATTCTCTGAATTTGCTTTTCTCTTCGTAAAAGCAAAAATGGCTGTGCCCATGGGGTCCAAAGTTTGTATATGAAGATTTTATATAGGGAAAAACTTGAGAAAATCTTCTCCAAAACCACAAGTCATTCTCATATATTATTGCATGTTACATCAGCTTATGGTCCTCTACCAAGTATTTGAATGGCGAGCCGGGTGTCAAATTTGGTCCGACCCATGGAGTTATATAGGAGAATCCTGAAAAAAATCTTCTCTGAATCTACAAGAGCCAGAGGTTTGATCGTTTGATTTAATATGTATAAGCTTATGGTCCTCTACCAAGTTTGTTCAAATGGTGACAGGGTCACATTTGGCCCCGCCCCAGGGGTCCAAAGTTTGTATGTAGAGATTTGGTGTTTTTATGTAGGGAAAATCTTAAAACATCTTCAGTCAGCATTTGCAAGGGGACACTTTTTTCATCATTGTGAAGATCCTTGGGTGGGTGATCGATTCAGGGCCATTTTGGCATTTTGGCCCTATTGTTTTGTTTTTTATATTCCCGTCAGAAGACGTATTATGTCGTGGCATTGTCTCCGTCCGTCAGTCCATTAAGTTTTGCGTTATCCAATCATTATGAAACTTGTAAATAATCTGTATGGGCATTATATGTCGGTCAAGTTCGAAAACCGGCCCAATCGCACCGGTAACAATGGAGTTATCGCCCTTTAATTATTTAACACTCTTGTTTTTGTCAAATGTTGTTTACATATTGACATACAGACTTAACATAACTCTTGTTTTATCTTTATACCAGAAAGTGGCAAAATGAGTTGCAGGCCACAAGGAAGTGTTCCAAGTGGAGCCAGTCATCCCAGAATCATGATGGTCGCCAGCCACTCCAGGCTGATTCTTTCACACATCAGGAGGTCCAGTCTGACATAAATAATGGCCACCATCCACTCCAGACTGGTTCTTTCACACATCAGGAGTACCAGTCCAACATCAATAAATCTCAAAAATTGTTTGTGAATCAGCCAGACATACAGCTAAATGTGCAGTCACAAAAATCAAAAGTAAAACCTCCAGAATTCCAACAACGTCTTCAACCCAAGGTCCAAACTTCTGCAACCATATCAAAATGGGACATCTTTGGACAAACTGAATCTCCGTCTGAGGAGGAAGGAAGTTCAAGTGAAGATTATTTGCTGGAAAGTTCAACAGAAACTACTGACGACAGATTGTACGTGACTTATAGTGATGATGAGAAAGAAATCAATCAACAAGACCTTGATTTACCAAATAATGACTTGACAGAAAAAAAAATGTCAAAGTGGGGAGGCTTTATATCACATGGTAAAGAAAATCTGGACAAAAGAAAAGAATCAAGTGTTAAAAATATTGCAACAAATGCTTCAAATGGAGACAAAGCAACAACTCGTACAAATGCAATTAGTTCAAAATGGGCAAAATATTCAAAAGTTGACGATCATTATGTAGATTCAGACAATTACAGTGTTGATAGGAGAAATAATGCCAGTGGTAAACATGTAATGCCTGCACAAAGAGTTTCTACCTTGGCAGAAAATAAGATATCAAATGTTGGAAATGTTCAATCATCTCGGGCAATTCCATCATCTCAGGCAGGGACAATTTTCAGTGTTGGCGATTTGAATGATGATGATTTTGAATTGTAAATTATTCAATCAAGCAAATAGTCAGGGTGGCCACAGTCTCCGGAAAACAGGAAACTGGCAAATAGTCAGGGTGGCCACAGACTCTGGAAAACAGGAAAACTGGCAAATAGTCAGGGTGGCCACAGACTCTGGAAATAAGGAAAACCGGCAAATTCTCTGCAGGGAAATATCTGGGAATTTGAAAAAAGATGCACAAATCAAGGAAAAGGCAGGGAATTTAATTTCTGCACTATAAACTTACACAAAAAACAAAAGTTAATGTAGAACATGTAATTGACACTCTTGGGCAGAAAATGAAAATGTGTTAGTCAGAAAACCTTAAAGGGACACATGGCAATCTTGAAGTATTTGAAATGGATTTCTCGATTTATATATCCAGTATCAATTTTACTTTTACCCTGGTTGCATTTAAATAAATAAAATTTTAAGTATTCACTATTTCGTCTTATTATACTATAAGTTTTAATATATTATTGGTGCAATAATATCAAAAATTAATAATATTCAATAACATATGGCTTGATACAATTCTTATTATTAACATTAATGATTGAACAAACGCAATTTATGTAGAAAAACTAACAGGACGCCGCTAGTTTTTAAAAAATCAAGATTGCGATGTGTCCCTAAGGAGATAATAGAGACTTTGTGTCAAGAGTTTGTGTATAATATTAACGTCAAATATGCATTAAATCACCTGATGTACCTAGCAGTTAATAGAAATGTACGCTTCGTTAAAAAGGCACGCTGACTTTTTAACTCTTGTGTTTACATAAACAATACCTATGCTATATAAATAAACCATTTGGATCTGCACACTTCCTGTGTTGTGCTTGGCGTCAGCGCAGCATGTAGGGGATACAGCGTAATTAGTACACAAATATTTATTCGGCTTAGTGTGTACAGTTTAATTTTATTCAGTTGATTTGTTAGCGTAATTCTCTAAGTTGTAACGCTTCTGAATGCTTCGTCAGCTGATTCAGTTTATGTTTTAATAGGCATATTCTGCCTTTAATGACAAAAAGTACTTTTTCTATGAAAATGATTACTATTAATAAATCATTTGTAAACATTTTAGACTGTATTCATTTGCTTAGGGCTAATCCATTAAAACATACCCGGGACCCCAGGAAGGCAAGTTAATAAACAACTACGGGTGAACCCTATTTGCCGAAATGTGTTTCTTCAGACTCAATTTCGGATCTATGGGTGGGTGTTCAATTTCAAAAGTACCTTCCTGGAGTCCGTTGTATGTTTTAATGGAATAGCCCTTAAATGGTTAATATGAAATAAAGAAGCATAATTTATAAAACTGTGAATTTTTTTATATATCTGTGTGGTATTTGGTAGCGAAGGTCCAGCTATAAGGGGAGAATGGAGGTCATATATTTTGTCATGTTTATCAGGGAAACCAAATGCAGGGTCAGGGAAATAGCTGGATTTCTGCATGGCTGTCTTGGTGTGGAAGCTAAATGTGTGTATTGTTGTATTTGCCTCTAGAACATACTGGTATACTGCAGATGTCCCCATAGGTGAGCCTGTGCTTGGACATGATGCAGTTTCACCCGAGGTACATGTTCATGGAATTGTTGGGTTCGAGGAATCGTCAACAAAACAAATTAACATGTCCGAATGTGTGTCTTCTGCTTCTTTTTCTTCTTCTTCAAAATCCAACAACAACCTTTAATTTATTAGTTTATCGAATGTGTTTAATTATTAAATTGCAATTATTAATAAATAAAGTTCACAAAAGTGAAACATGTTAATTCTCTTATTATTGCTAATCGGCCATATTTTTCACACGTGTTTATGTATAATTTGCATTGCATGTTTGTTTTTTACAATGCAGGTGGAGGTTTTATCACTGCTTTCATGTAAATAAACTATTGATGGAGCCATCGGCTAAGTGACATTGCAAAATTGGATGATAACTTTGATTTTGAATGCAAATTTATTTTGGCGGGAATCAAAGGCGCGATGACATAACCAATATGGCATTCGAGTAATGCTGCGAAGCGGTGTAGGAGAGGTTGCGATTGGATTGAATCATGCATTGGAATAGGCGGTGGTATTCAAGGAATAATACCGAGTAAACCGTAACGTTGAATTAATGGGAGTTATGAGAAATATGTTTGAGTTGCCAGTGGTAATTGAAACACCGGAGTTTAAGGGAACAAGGTTTGACTGTATATAGATAATCTGCTGCGTTCAAATATAAGGGAATCCTTCACTTGATGATAGCGATATGTTCAAATGAAAAGTGGGTCAATATGAATTACCTTGACCTACCTTTGGCACTTTGTTAATTTACATTGAAGTTTTACATTCAAGTTTATTATTAACTCAGTTTCTCAGATACCAAAAGCCATACAGTTTCACACAGGTCAAAATAAATATTAGACAATTACTAGCCTTTCATAACATACTCTTCTTCTAATAGAAGGCATGTTGCATACCGGCTCAGTAATGATTGTATTTATTTATATGGGTATTTTCAGTGTGCATATTTTAATACATGCAGAACACACGGACATGTGTCAGTTTCTCAGTTTAAAAATATATTTATGATCATGTACTTTTTTAGTTTTGTTACTTAGTAACATCTATAACAAAACTAAATCTATATAAATATTCAATTATAGGACCAATGAGTTTGAATGAATGAGTGAATGTGTCCGTATGTATGCAACCATTTGTAGGTAGGAACGATCCCGGTCGCTTATGGTTGCCTACTTGCAGGCATATGAGTAAAACGAGTGCCATAATAAAATTTATGTATTTAAAATGCAATTAAATCTTAAGTTCGAAGGCATATTATACGCTATCTAAAGAACCAAACCTGATTGTGAAAACTTATTGTTATTTGATGTTGATATGTTAATATTTATTGTACGGTGTGACTGAGGATCGTTCCCCGACCCTCGCACTCCTATGACGGGGAAATAAATGGGTTTCCTCACAGGAACTCAAAAAGGAAAAATAAAAAATAAATTCTTGATTCCATTCCTATGACAAGCCATGAAAAATGCTTGATTCCAGTTTTGTTTCACATGGTGAGAAAAACTTGATTTAAATTACAAAATTAACAATGAAAAAACACGATTCCAGTTATATGACAGTTTGATCCCTGCTACGTTGCACAGTGAAAAATGTTTTTTTTACAGTAAAACTTAAATTACAAAATTAACACTGTTATTCATGAGCTATTTAACCTTAGCTTTATTCAAGCAGAGCTCTTGGTTAAACAACATCCCCTCCAAACTAATTTTGTTAGTAGGTCAAGGTCATACTGAAACCTGGAAAAAGCTTTCCAGATAAAGATCTAAGCAAATATGTGTATAAATACTCTTGTTACGATTTTAAAATATTTAAAATATCTTGGATGTCGTGTTGAACTAATTTTACAACTTTAAAAGAAATTGATGTAAGTGTAATTTGTGTGAAGTTTGGTCAAAATTGTCAAGCACAAAAGTAAATGCTGGATGACGACGGACGGATTAAGCTATCGGTTTTCTCAAAATGTTGAGAAATTATTGAGGACATAGAATAGTTTGAGATTTTTGTGTATGGTGTTTTATGTCATAAGGTTATATATGACGATGTTTTTTGTGGTGGAAGTTTGTGAGAAGCATGAGTTTGTGAGAAATATTCTGAAGACAAGTATTTAAACATACAGTATTTACTATCTTGTTTCTCTGGTAACGTATAACATCTTGATGTTAGGAAGTGTTTTATTTCTTGTCGATGCTTCACATTCAATGGTTTTATTAGCTCTACTGGCCAAGGGCCAGCAGAGCTTACGGGATGGAGAGTTGTCCATCGTCCGTACGTTGTCCGTCGTTACCTTTTGTCTCGTTAAGACGATAGGGCCTTTATTTTTCATCTGATCTTTACCAAACTTTAACAGATTATTAATATCAATGATAGCTAGGATAAGTTCGAAAAACAGCCAGATTGGACCAGTAACAGCGGAGTTATGGCCCTTGATTTAGTTAAAACAGCTATATTTTACCTCCAGACGATAGGGCCTTCATTTTTCATCCGATCTTTACCAAACTTTACCTGATTGTTAATATCAATGGAAGCTCGGAAAAGTTCGAAAACCAGCCAGATCGGACCTGTAACAGCAGAGTTATGGCCCTTGATTTAGTTAACAAGAGGTCAGTGACCTTGAAGCTCTACTTATAGGTTTTTGATAGCTAGATCAGCATTCCTGTGAAGTTTCATGAAAATCCGTCAAGTAGTTTCAGAGGAGTAGTCGCTACAAGTTTTCATTATAAAACTATGTTAACAAAGATGGCTGCTGGCATTCGTGTTTAACGTCAAATCAAAATTATTGCTGATCATTTAAGAAAAAGTCCCATATCAATATCACTTATAGTTTTCAAGAAGTAGTCTCTACAAACTTGTATTTTGAAAATCTGTTTTTAGCCGTGGCGGCCATCTTGAATTTCCGGCTGACCTGAAATTTTACTAGGATCAATAAGACATCAAGAGCAACACTCGTGTGAAGTTTCATGAAAATCCGTCGAGTAGTTTCAGAGGAGTAGTCGCTACAAGTTTTCATTATATAACTATGTAAACAAAGATGGACACTGGCAGCCATGTTTAACGTCAAATCAAAATAATTTTCAACAAGGATCAACATCATGTCATACTGATCATTTAAGGAAAAGACGCATATCAATATCGTAGTTTTCAAGAAGTAGTCGCTACAAACTTGTTTTTTGTAAATTTATTTTTAGCCGTGGCGGCCGTTTTGAATTTCCGGCAGACCTGAAATTTTGCTAGGATCAATTAGACATCAAGAGCAACATTCCTTTGAAGTTTCATGAAAATCCGTCAAGTAGTTTCAGAGAAGTAGTCGCTACAAGTTTTTACTAAATAACTATGTAAACAAAGATGGCGGCAGCCATGTTTAACGTCAAATCAAAACGATTTTCAACAAGGACCAACATCATGTCATGCTGATCATTTTAGAAAAAGTCCCATATCAATATCACTTAGTTTTCAAGAAGTAGTCGCTACGAACTTGTTTTTTAAAGATCTATATTTAGATTTGGTGGCCGTCTTGGATTTCACATCAGCATGAATTTTTGCTAGGATCAACAAGACTTCATGGGCAACATTTCTGTAAAGTTTCATGAAAATCCGTTCAGTAGTTTCAGAGAAGTAGTCGCTACAGACAGACGGACGGACGACGCACCATGGCATAAGATATATTTTGCCTCGTTAAGACGATAGGGCCTTCAGTTTTCATCCGATCTTTACCAAACTTTACCAGATTGCTATTAATATCACTGAAAACTCGGACAAGTTCGAAAGCCAGCCAGATCGGACCAGTAACAGCGGAGTTGTGGCCCTTGATTTAGTTAAAAATGCTATATTTTGCCTCAATACGATAGGGTCTTCATTTTTCATCCGATCTTTACCAAACTTTTACCAGATTTTTAAGTTATGGCCCTTGATTTAGTTAAAAATGCTGTATTTTGCCCAAAACTTTAAAAAAAACATAAATTGCAGTCACTCGCTTCATTGATGTTATAAGAGCCATGTTAGCCAGTAGAGCGTCCACAGGCCCTCTTGGGCCTCTTGTTTCCAAATATGAATTGAATTGGATTTTATAGTCGCACCAACAAGCTAGGGTCATATGGCGACTTTCCAGCTTCCGGTGGTGGAGAAAGACCCTGGGTGACCCTCCGGGCAATATTTGTGCATGGACGGACACCTGGGTAGTACCAAATACGATATTGTGTTCTACAGATCAAAAGGAATTGAATTGAATTGAATTGGGGTTTTAAGGCGCACCAACACATTACAGGTTATATGGCGCCTATAAACAGGTATGAACATGCCAGGCTCATCTTCCATGTACATCGAGATAAAATATGGAAAATGGGCCTAGAACCTTCTCACCCTGACCACAAGATATGTTCCCCTAGGTTCATGAATAATCGAATACTTTGAACGATAGGCAACTTTCATGATTGATGATAAGGAACCATATATGTCATGGAATATAAACAAAACTAATTACACAATAAAATTTATAGTGTCATTTATTTAATCTTAAGAAACATGTTTAACCAGTGACTTCATGTATACAAAGTAATGAAAAATGAATTAAATGTGTTTTGTTGTTTTTCTCCATGATGACTTAATAAATACATAAATGTAAACAAAAAAATCATAACTATAAAGGTAAGCTCCATTTATATGATATTGAAGAAAATTGTCACATAACAAATGTTGAACAGTAAGTTTACGTGTACTTGCGCAATAAGCAACAACTGGTACAAAAAATTAGTTTCAACATCAAAGAAATGGAGCTTTATTTATTATATATAAATCATCGAATTAAATGTTTAAAATGATACATAAAAGTAAAGACGTTGCTTTTAGTGATAAATCACCACCATATTAAAAAATATAACTGTAGTTAGGGACTACAAAGTATTAACAATATACCGAAATAATAGAATGTTTAACATTTATAATACCTAATTTTGAAATGTTATAATGTAAATGTAATGGAGACTGCCAAAATTAACAAATAAGCTATTAAACCAGACGTCCTGCGATTAAAAATTATTTACCGCACTGATTACACAAAAATGCACTTTGTTGAATATTACACAAATTATGAATGTTACTTGTTTACTCTAGTCTGATAAAAAACAAGAGGTCAATGACCTTGAAGCTCTACTGATTGATTTTGATTTCAGGAAGTAGTCGCTACAGACTTGTTTTTTGAAAATCTATTTTTAACCGTTGCGGCCATCTTGAATTTCCGGCCGACCTGAAATTTTGCTAAGATCAATAAGACATTAAGAGCAACATTCCTGTGAAGTTTCATGAAAATCCGTCAGGTAGTTTCAAAGAAGTAGTCGCTACAAGTTTTCATTATATAACTCTATGTAAACAAAGCAGCCATGTTTAAGGTCAAATCAAAACGATTTTCGACAAGGACCAACATCATGTCATACTGATCATTTTAGAATAAGTCCCATATCAATATCTCTTATTGTTTTGAAGAAGTAGTCGCTACAAACTTATTTATTTTAAATCTATTTTTAGCTGTGGCGGCCATCTTGAATTTCCGGCCGACCTGAAATTTTTCTAGGATCAACTAGACATCAAGAGCAACATTCCTGTGAAGTTTCATGAACATCCGTCAAGTAGTTTCAGAGGAGTAGTCGCTACAAGTTTTTACTATATATAACTCTATGTAACCAAAGATGGCCACTGGCAGCCATGTTTAACGTCGAATCAAAATAATTTTCCACAAGGATCTACATCATGTCATGCTGATCATTTTAGAAAAAGTCCCATATCAATATCACTTATAGTTTTCAAGAAGTAGTCGCTACAAACTTATTTTTTAAAAATCTATTTTTAGCTGTGACGGCCATCTTGAATTTCCGGCCGACCTGAAATTTTGATAGGATCAATTAGACATCAAGAGCAACATTCCTGTAAAGTTTCATGACAATCCGCCAAGTAGTTTCAGAGGAGTAGTCGCTACAAGTTTTTACTATATAACTCTATGTAAACAAAGATGGCCGCTGGCAGCCATGTTTAACGTTGAATCAAAACGATTTTTGACTAGGATCAACATCATGTTATGCTGATCATTTTAGAAAAAGTCCCATATCAATATCACTTATAGTTTTCAAGAAGTAGTCGCTACAAACTTATTTTTTAAAAATCTATTTTTAGCTGTGACGGCCATCTTGAATTTCCGGCCGACCTGAAATTTTTCTAGGATCAATCAGACATCAAGAGCAACATTCCTGTAAAGTTTCATGAATATCCGCCAAGTAGTTTCAGAGAAGTAGTCGCTACAAGTTTTTACTATATAACTCTGTAAACAAAGATGGCCGCTGGCAGCCATGTTTAACGTTGAATCAAAACGATTTTTGACTAGGATCAACATCATGTCATGCTGATCATTTTAGAAGAAGTCCCATATCAATATCACTTATAGTTTTCAAGAAGAAGTCGCTACAAACTTGTATTTTAAAACTCTATTTTTAGCTTTGGCGGCCATCTTGGATTTCACATCGACATGAATTTTTGCTAGGATCAACTAGACTTTATGGGCAACATTTCTGTAAAGTTTCATGAATATCCATCCAGTAGTTTCAGCTGTGAAGTCGCTACAAGTTTTTACTATATAACTCTATGTAAACAAAGATGGCCGCTGGCAGCCATGTTTAACGTTGAATCAAAACGATTTTTGACTAGGATCAACATCATGTCATGCTGATCATTTTAGAAAAAGTCCCATATCAATATCACTTATAGTTTTCAAGAAGAAGTCGCTACAAACTTGTATTTTAAAACTCTATTTTTAGCTTTGGCGGCCATCTTGGATTTCACATCAACATGAATTTTTGCTAGGATCAACTAGACTTTATGGGCAACATTTCTGTAAAGTTTCATGAATATCCATCCAGTAGTTTCAGCTGTGAAGTCGCTACAAGTTTTTACTATATAACTCTATGTAAACAAAGATGGCCGCTGGCAGCCATGTTTAACGTTGAATCAAAACGATTTTTGACTAGGATCAACATCATGTCATGCTGATCATTTTAGAAAAAGTCCCATATCAATATCACTTATAGTTTTCAAGAAGAAGTCGCTACAAACTTGTATTTTAAAACTCTATTTTTAGCTTTGGTGGCCATCTTGGATTTCACATCAACATGAATTTTTGCTAGGATCAACTAGACTTTATGGGCAACATTTCTGTAAAGTTTCATGAATATCCATCCAGTAGTTTCAGCTGTGAAGTCGCTACAAGTTTTTACTATATAACTCTATGTAAACAAAGATGGCCGCTGGCAGCCATGTTTAACGTTGAATCAAAACGATTTTTGACTAGGATCAACATCATGTCATGCTGATCATTTTAGAAAAAGTCCCATATCAATATCACTTATAGTTTTCAAGAAGAAGTCGCTACAAACTTGTATTTTAAAACTCTATTTTTAGCTTTGGCGGCCATCTTGGATTTCACATCAACATGAATTTTTGCTAGGATCAACTAGACTTTATGGGCAACATTTCTGTAAAGTTTCATGAATATCCATCCAGTAGTTTCAGCTGTGAAGTCGCTACAAATAAAAGTTTACGGACAGACGGACAGACGGACAGACAGACGGACAGACAGACGGACGACGGACTCCGCACCACGGCATAAGCTCTGCTGATCTCTGATCAGTAGAGCTAAAAATTACAAAAAAAACCATTATAATGCCTCCTGTGACATCTTTTATATCCAACCTACTGAACAATGTGTATTTACATTCTCCTGTCTCAGGCTAATTTACCATTCATGTATCTATTAAAAAAAGATGAAAAGGTGAATGACAAGTTATTATCTAGTAACACATATTTACATCATAAAACGTTCAGAGTAACACATATTTACATCAAAAAACGTTCAGACTATGATCTACAAACACACAAAATGTATATTTACTACTACTGTAACAACGAAGTCAATCAAACTATGTGAACAGGTAGCCTTTTCTTACTGGCAGAAATATTGCTTTGAGGAAATTTCTCTTTTCCAAAGCAACTGAAATTGCCTTACAAGCTATAGTTACTTCCCTTTGTTTTACATATGATAGAGCTGCATAAGGATTACATAGTTTACTATAAAGTGTAACACTTTTGAAGCAGTACTATACTCTGCGAGACAGCTTATTTACATACACATTTACAAGATAAATGCACACAAAAAGTGGAAGAAGAAAAAAGGCAAATAAAATTATTTGTTCATGATTAAGAGCAATTTTTCAAAATATTTATAAGAATTGTCATTCACAAAACCTTGATACAAAAAATGCATCAGGTCCCATAACCAAGCCTGTGGTTAAACAGAGTAGTTTCATTTGTTGTTCTACCCATACATCACCTTGTAGCAACTTCACTATAACTGCAGATATTTCTTGATAATACAAAATAATGAGCACATAATCTATATTGGTCGAGTAAATCAGCTTTGCCGTAACATCACAAACCAGTATGGATCTTGCTTTGGTTACTAGTATAACAATCCCATATCACGCTCTCATCACTAAAGATACACAAGATTTGATCTTGGATATCACTTAAATTCCTTTAGGTATCACACTATCACTCCCTGTGTATCACAACGACGGTGTATCACTCACTATTACTCGCCAATGATGGTGTATCACTGTATCACTCGCCAATGACAGTGTGTCACTTACTGTATCACTCACTGTATTACTCACCAATGATGGTGTATCACTGTATCACTCGCCAATGACAGTGTGTCACTTACTGTATCACTCACTGTATTACTCACCAATGATGGTGTATCACTGTATCACTGGCCAATGTCAATGCATCACTCACTATATCAATTGCCAATGGCGGCGTATCACTCGCCAATGGCAGCGTATCACTGTCACTCGCCAATGATGGGCATCACTGTATCACTCACCAATGATGGTGTATCACTCGCCTATGACAGTGTATCACTAACTGCATCACTAACTGTATCACTTGCCCATGACTGTATCACTCATCATTGACTATCACTTACTGTGACAGTGTATCACTCATTGTATCACTCACCCATGACAGTGTATCACTCAAATTTGGAATCACAAGATCTTATCACATATACCTTACCATAAGGTACATATACCTTACCGTAAGGTACGATTAGAAAACTGACCAACAATACCATAACACGGCAGCAGAGCCACCAGGTGGCATCCTGTTTCAATAGCTCAGAAGGTTCCACCTGGTGACTCCACTACTACTATCAAAACTTGCAAACTCGTGTCATATCAACTCCTAACACTGTCCCTCGTAGAATCTTTAACACTTTATAGTAGACTGACCCAGCATACTATTTATAAAGCTAGTATCACATGATTAGATCACATGTAACAACAGTGATGCCTGCCTCGGACACCAGTCTGATAACAATAATAAACTTGTTGGCTGACAATCAATGACTATTTACCCATGCATGGACATGTATGGGCTAATATATGCACCAGAATAAAACAATTGTACCAGAACCCTGGTAAACAGTGGAGTAGACATCTGCTAGTTGTAAACAATACCCCTAGCTCTACAACATGTCTATTGTAAGTTATGGAAATGAAAATCATGAAGCACACACAAATGTAACAATAAAGCACCAAATACCAAAGCCATGGAGTACAATTCCAATGTAATTTTTGCAGTATCTGTGGCAGGTATTAACGTACAAAAAAAAAGAATTCTTAAATGCATACAAGGTTTAACCCTTAACCCGCTAAGCAGGACTATACTAGCCTTTGCGTCCACTGTAAATCCAGATCAGCCTGGCCTGCGAGTAACTCGCATGCTGATCAGGGTTTACAATGTCCGGCTGCTGATCAGCATTTTCCCCAATACACCCCTCTGTCACATAAATGGAATGGTCTTGATTCAAAGAAAGATCAGTCCATTATATATATGTAGTGAGTTAAGGGTTAATGGTATAATTTAAAACCAAACCTGTCCAGTTAGGCATCCTTCCTATAACAACATGTATTTGCAAAATGTCATGGCTTTTATACATCTTCAAGTACTGAACGTGAAAGTGAAGACTGGGATTAAACGTAGGGCTATCCTGGACAATTCTCAGGGCTATTCCATTAAACTTGAATAAACTTCTATAGGAGAACCCTATTTTCCATAATTTGGTCCTTTAAACTCAATTTTGCATCTATTGGTTGGTGTTCAATTTGAAAAGTGCCTTCCTGGGTTTCCATGTATTTTTTTTTATCATGCAGATATGCACTTTTCTGCCTAATAAAGGGGTAACCTATTAAATTTTGCTTTATTAGGCAATGACCAATAGAGCAAATCAATGCAGAATCCCTCGGCGTTTATTGTACGTCACGTTATCTGACGTCGTGCACGTAACATTGCTTGATGTCATAAACAAAAAACAACAACATGGTGACGTCCTCGATAAGCGTAACATTCTGAGAAATAGGTAATAATAGTAATTCATACAAAAAATGTGGATAATCTACATGATAAATAGAATATTATGTCAGTGCCTTTTACTATCAAGTTTATTAAGCTCGGCATAGCCTCACCATTCTTCGTTTTCTAAGCCTCGCCTAATAAACTTGATAGTAAAAGGCACTGACATAATATTCTCTATATAGGTGAACCCTATTTTCCATAATTTGGTCCTTTAATCTTAATTTTGCATCTATTGGTGGGTGTTCAATTTTAAAAGTGCCTACCTGGGGTCCCATGTCATTTTTTTTAATGGAATAGCCATAAGTATATTGTTTGTCAACACCGATAAAACATAACATTTCTTCAATTTGGTACTGTCTGAGTAATCACTCCTAATAATGCTGTGATAAATTATGTACAGTATTTACATCAAACTACGCAGTACCAACACTCCGTTCACACAAAAACAACATACAATAACATAACAGTAATTGTTCAGGAGCACTAGTTATTATGCGAATGTTGACTAAGGTTCAACTCACATACTACTATAGCTACAAGTACACAAAGCTTTGTCAATAATTGTACCTATATTTAACATACTCGATAAACACAACACCCGTGGTTTCTATATATTTATACAAATCTCAGCATTTTGAATGAATCTGGTACGATTTTGGTGAAACTTAAGTATATCGGTCAATTCTGATATTTTTGTTTTTGCATTGTTCTTATGACAGCCCAGTATTTAATGAAGTTGATTTGAATTCATCGTCTTTCAAAAATGTGCCGTTATTCGTTACTTAGAATACAAAAGTATCTTGTAAAGCAAACACTTTCAAAAATGTTAGAAAGGATAACCACTCTTAAGAAGGTTAAAAAATATATACCACCACATGGTGCGAATTTTATACAAAACACTTGAGTATCAGCCGCTTCATGAATTTTCATTGAAAACGTTGGGTTTCTATAACTATAGACAATACTACAGTGTCCTGTTAGGGCCATGTTACCATCGCATCTTGCCATCGACAATCGCATCTTACCATGTCGATGGTAAGATGGCCCAAACAGGACACCGTACAATACACTGGCTGGTTAGCAACACTTTTAATAGCAACACTTTTAAGTATATAATAAGTCAAAAACATAGTTTAGCAATTCTAATCTGACAAAATAACAAACATACCAGAACACACACGTATTGTTCATGGACATAAATATAACTAGCATCTATAACCGGTTTACATTTCGATAATACTTTCTATAAAATTTGTGGAAATGTTGGAAGATACAACATATATGAGACTGATAAAGATGAACTGAATTGTGTTTTAAGGCGCACCAACGCATGAAAGGTTATATGGCGCCTAACAGGAATGAACATGCCAGGCTCATCCTCCATGTACATCGAGATAAAATATGGGGAATGGGCCTAGAACCTTCTCACCTGCAGAACTGCAGAACTGCAGCAAGTTCTATTGTAGACGCTCCATTTACGCTGGAGCCACGTTTATTGTTTTTCTGCCACTGCTCTAGTGATATGATCGAGATGGCACCTGAAACAACGCAGGGGTCATGATGAAGACCTTTAATGAGCATGAGCAAAAAATGATAAAATGAACATGAATTTGGGGAGCTTCTACCCTTCTGCCTACCCCTCCAACAGGATCTGCAGTGGCCCTATTATTTGCCCCCGGAACCGCACGGGGCAAGATGAGAGGGTCGTTAATCACAGACAGCTTTACTGGCCTGTAGATGTATTCTGTCCCTACATTAATGGGCACTTTTCAAATTAACCCGCAAAATTTGTTTGGCATATCGTATTATATTATGAGCAGTTTTATGTTTCTATACAGTTGTTAGGTTAGAATCCTGACAACAATATTCAATAATGTTTAAACTGACAAAGAAATCCCTACATGTCGGCCTTGCTACACGTGCAACTAAAAAATTGCAATTCACCGTTGAATTTGGTTTTACGGCTCATCAGCACAAATTAAAGGGAATGCATGCAAACAAAGATAAAACACTAGTAGGTCAACATTGCTTTGAAAATGTTTCAAAACAAATATAATTAACACAAATCAAAATGAAGTTGAAGATGAATTACACAATGAAGAGTGAAAATGTGCCATGAAAGGGAATATCTGAACACAAATTTGTTTCAATTTTGAGATCATTTGTTAATTGTGACTGAAAAGAAGTTTAAATATTAAACAAGCTTATTAAACTTTAGAAAAAAATAATTGACATATAGCACGTGAAAACCGGGATTAACAATTTGGACCTTGCACGTGAAAAACTGGTCACAGGTGAGGTGTTTGAAAAATGCTATCTTACCATTTAGATGAAGTTGTGAAGTGCACTTTTTAATAAAGTTTGACATTCCAAACTTAAATGATACTTATAATAATAAATATTGGACAAATACGACTATCTAACAAGACTTGCGAATACACACTTTTATGTAGAAAACAAGCCCTCTAGGACACTACTTCTACAACTCACATATACTTGACTTTGTAGTGTGTGGACCTAGAGGAGACAGTACATCGACTGTTAACCTGATAAACAAGCTACAAGATGCAGCAATAGTAAGTGAAGCGCACAAAAATACATAGTTAAGAATTTGTCATAATATCGGTTCAAAACTGACATCATATTTTCATGAAATTAACTTTGATAATTGCTTTCAAAATAGGCTTTGCCGTTCTTTGTTGTTTTTTCATTAAACTTGCTGAAATGGTTTTAGCCGATAGTAAGTCTAAGGTATGTACCAACGATATGCTTCAATTGTAAAAATATTTTAAGACATGAACAGGATATCTATGAGTTACCTACGAGTTATCAATATCCTACATTTATCTGTTGTACAATTTAAAACAGAACTTTGGATTGACTCTTGTTACAATATGATCATGTTTTGAGCAACGCAGGATTATAATACTATTATTGTTATTGCCTCACTATATTACCTCAATCATTACCCCTCCCACCCATCAAGTACCATCCCATCTCCCACCCCACCCAAACTAAGTATACATTTAAAACATAACATGATGTTCCATAACCCCTTGCAACAAATGAAATGTTCACTGGCTCATCAACACATTACAGGTTCCTTGCAAAAAAAGGAATCCTACAAATAATATGTATAGCACATAAATGCAATTTAGCAATAGCTGTACACAACTGTAACATTTGATGCTCTACATCCTGTTTAGGATGTGTCGGTCATACTGAGACGCTCGGGGAAATAAAATATTAAATTTGCCAATTCTTACACTTGTGGATAGGTATTTCCCAAAGGCATGATCAGAACCTCGACACAGCATTGATTTGGAATTCCCGATCTTCACCGGACACCCCAAGAAGGATTCTTACAATATTCTGTAAACTACATAACTACCTACCATAAAGAAGTAGCAAAGAAATGATAAACATAAATTAAACATAATCAAAGTAAAAATAACACAAAATAATAATTCTCACTTTCCCACTCAGGAAAATAAAATAAATAATACACACATGAACTCTCAACTCAGACGCGATTCAAACTCAAGTAAGCAGAAGGTAGCAGCTTTAAATGTGATGTTTAATACAGAAGCGTATTTATATATCAGAAATAAACTATATATAGAAATAAAATCTTTAGATATTAGCATTCCACCGAGAACATTCTCTAAACATGGCATCCGTCAGATATAGCAGAACTTTGATTAGTTGCTAACACCGGAGTTACCCAAGTGGTATTCGCGTAAGAGCATGTCAATGCCTAGGTGTGACTGAATACAGAATAAAGTTATGCTATTTCAGGTAGAATGCTAAAAATCCAGATTTGGTTTTAGCCCCGCGCTATATGCACTACAGATGTATCCCATGCTATATATGCACTACAGATGTATCCCCTGCTTGCATAAATAGTAGACTAGAATAACACTGACTTGAATTTTCTTATGTTTGATTCTAGAGAGGGAATTACCCCTATAGCACATGTTAAATAAGAGTACGGTACTTATTTTTTGCACATTTTCAAAAAGTTAAAAATAAAAAAATATAAACGAAAAAGTAACTTAAGGTTTAAAAAGTAGGACATTAAAAAGTCAGAAATTTACTGGATATCACAGCTTAGCTTTCATCTTAAACTTTAACTTATTTTAAACTTCAATTAGGGTATAACGTTTCACTGCCATATCCTCCTGCATACATAATCTTTGACAAGCAATTATTTTGGACCCATGATGGAAAATTTCTTTTAAAAGTTGTTAAAAATCCTACAGATAAATCATATGCCTAAATGATACATCATGTCTCTTACAAGCATGGACACTTTCCTTAAAGTGGGGTAGATACATCAGACTTTTTCCAGAAAAATGTGAAATTTTGTAACCATTCATATTCATGATAAAAGTGCCAAAACATGCTGTAAGCATACTGTTAATGTCTAAAATTTGAATTCACAATGTATTTTGAATGAATCAGGCTTTAACCCTTTCGCCGCCAAATTTCAAAAGTCGTCTGCTAAAATTCAAATTCATACCTTCCAGATATATTTTATATTTAAAGAGTTATAAAAAAATCTTAGTGAATGGTGAACAGTGTAAACCCTGATCAGCCTGCCCATAGTGTGCATGTTGATTTGGGTCTACACAGGTTATAAAATCAATATTTTCGACTGCGGTAGCGAAAGGGTTAAATACTTAAATTAGCCCTGTTGCATAACCTAGGATATATTACTGTACAGAAGGAATAAGGATTCATATTTAGGGTCATTCATACATTTTGGCTCTTTAGATTAGAAAATATCATTATTGAAGTTTAAGTCGGACCCCTAAGCAGGGATTTTTCTAGGCTCATCTTGGGGCCGAATTTCAGCCCCTTCCCAATTCAAAATATTCTGTTTGGGCTCATGGTCAGTAATGTGTTAGTTATGAAGTCAATATAGTACTTGAATTGTCTCGAATTATCTCCTTTAGTAGTATTTTCCCCCAATTTGAAGGTTTCATAGGCATATTTTCACAAATTCAAAGGACCCCTGGCCCCACTTTCAAAACTGCAAAAAAATCCCTGCCAGAAAACCTGATGTACTCAAAGAAGCTTTCAAAACTTATTATCGTTATTTATTAACGACCTATTTACCCAGCCATATCATACTGATAATTTGGTATATTCTGATATATCACCACAAGTGATTTATCTGTTGGGCAATTTGTTGACTGATTTACATAAAAAGATTATTCATTGTAAAGGGCATCATCCAAACTGAGAAACTTTTTTTGGGTTTATTCAACGAGAGACTGCTCTCCATGCCAGTATCGTCAAAGTTATCTGAAGATTCGCCACTGTCATGATCGACGTATACATCAATACTGTTTTTGCTTGGCAAAAGATTTTCTTTCTTTTGCGCCCAACTGGAAGACAGTGATAATTTGGCTGGTTCGCTATGGTGTCGTGTTCTAGTTTTATTCTTGAGTTGTTGTTGAGTGTTCATGTGTGGAAACCGTCAACTGCTCGGCTTCCCTGCCGGCACGCTCTGTAAATTACCGGCCTTGACCATTTCAACCTCCACGGGCGAGATCTGAGGGAGCGGTTCCCTCCAGTATTGGACCTCGTTGTACTCGCCGGCACGTGGCCTCTTGTGTAATGGAGGGAAGAAGTGGTCAGCCACGTCGGTGAGTTTTGTATATCTGTAACAGAAGAAATTGTGAACGCTCAAATATCACTTTTGTCAAAATTAAGAATAGAGTTTGCATTTGTTTGCAATGTTCTAATAAAAGTTAAATCTGCACTTTGCATAAACCTTGTAACTTTAGAATGAATGAATACTATTAGAAAATCTGTCATTATTTTTTATTCCTGTTGAGCAAAAACCGTGGAATTGACATCTGAAGCAACATGTTCCATAGTTAAAATGTGTGTAGTAAAACCGTTTTATTTTTTTAAATCACTCCTCCTCTGCAGGAATACTTACGAAGTTTGAAATGTGTTTGACAGCTCGTGTTTCAGCTCTCCATATGGGTTGATGGTGAAGATGCGGAAGATAGGAATGTTGATTGCCTTGTATGCATACACATCCTGCACGGGGAGAGGCAGACAATTAAATAAAATTTAAAAAATAAATTTCAAAACATGTAACTTTATCTATGGATCTGAACTTTACTGGTGCCTAAATGGAGCTAACTTGATTATAAATAGCATGGTGGTGGACAACTGTTTCATTTTTTATGAAAGACATCGACATAAATGGGAATTTTAAATACAACACATCGGTAAAAATCCTAAAGAAAAATAGCAACATAAAGACTACTTACGTTGACTTTGTTACCAAAGCCAGCATAAAACGGTGTTGAGTTGTGGGGGAACAGGGCCCCTATGTCCTTGAGGCAGCTGATCTTGAACTCCTCTGGCTTCTTCTCAATCACTTCCCTAAAATCAACATGTACAAGACGTGGAAATTAACAAACGACTTTACAGAAATATGTCTGTAACCAGGTACAGGAAAAATGGAGAATACTCCAATCCCAACTGTATGTCCTCGATAGCGGAGTTGGTAGAGCTCTGGTACTGTAAACCAGAGACCCTGGGTTCTGGTCACGGTTAAGGAACGATTTTTTCACCATCTGTTATATTTGGAGGCTCGTCCACGATCATCCAGAGAAACACCAGCAGAGGTTCTGTTGCGTAATTTAGAAATTTTGGGACGAATTTCAGTCTGGTAGGGATGTTTATGTAACCGGATACAGGTAAATGGTAAATAATTGATTCCTAACCATATGACCTCGATAGCTGAGTTGGTAGATCGCTGGTATGGTTAACCAGAGACCATGGGTTTGAGACCCGGTTGAGGCATGATGTTATATGTCAGACAACGACTTTAAGCCTGACAATGATGACGAAAGATGATGGACAAAGTGATCAATAGGTGTTTGCCATGTTACACTATGCCAGTAACTATCTTTCTCGTTCTTCTTACCTATGAAATGCACTGATTAGTGAAGTAGGTGACAGCAGTAGTGGGCCTTCCGGCAGAGTCATCTTCCCCTGCTTTATATTCTGCAGTAAATCTTTGGTGAGTTTGGATTGTCCAATGGCACGTGCGGAGAGGTAGAGGAACTTGTATCCATTACTAGCAATCCTGCTATACAACTGGGCCACGCCCGACTGGGACCAGTCACGCCCCATCACGGGCAAGATCTGACCCAGAACATCCGATCTATAGACGGGAAGAGTTCAATTGTTATTATTATTATATGCACTCGGCAGAGAAGACGGCAGGGAGTTTTCTAAATTTTTAAAACTGTGGCCGTTTGATTTGGGGGGAAAAAAACGTGAAACTTTCAGATTGGGAAAACAAGAAAGTCATAAGGTACTTGATTAGAACAACATTTGGAATAGTTCCAAAATCAAGTTCTTATAATAATGCAACACATAAATGCTCAAACATGGCTAGAATTAATTTTTGAAAAATATTTTTTTATTTTTTTATTTTGGGAAAACATGAGCATATTTTGAATTGGGACAGGATGAAATTTGGCCCCAAAATTGGCCTAGAAAAATCCCTGCTTTGATATATTAAACATTGTAGTTCAGTTCATACATCTCTGAGGCTTTATTAAAATTCAATAAATAAAAGAATGTATTTATCTAATACATTTTTCATAGCCATTGTTATAGAAACAAATCCACGTTTTTTATTTCAACTTTCCTCATTTTTCCCAGAATGGTCTCAAAGTTCAGTTTTAACTGTAAATTAATTATCACTACAAGTTTTCACTGAACATTAATATTCTTTTTTTTTTAAATATCAAAATTAAATTTCAAGAAGAACTTACTTTGTAATGGTACCATCAATATCTGAGACAATGATTTTGTCATTATACTTCCACAGGTATATGTGTGAATGACAACGCTTGGTGCCCTGGTACTGGGTGGTCACCGAGTATGTCACCTCATTCTGGCCTGGCTGTAGATTCAATTGTTTCTAAAATAATAAAGTATATAACAATTAAAAACAATTGGTCTAGATGATTTGTTTGAATGGTGTTTTACTCATTTTTAGTACATGTTAGGCCTTTTAATAATGACGGTTGATTTTTTTGTGGTACAGACGGACCAGCCCATTCTTTCTTGTTAGAACCAGTACTGTATTCATCCTGCCATCTGTAAGAATTGACACTTTCTCACTTGACAAGCTCCCAGTGGGAATCGAATCCGCAGCCGTGAGAGTGGTCTAGATGAAACACTTGGTCTAGATTAAACTTTTGGTCACATCTTCTGGTCAGCCCGGTGCCGTTACAACGGGACTGTGATTGTTTTGCTCATCGCCGTTTTAAACTGAAAATGATCTACCTCATACTCATTTAAGTGTTGGTTTATTTCTTGCATTATATTATAAACACAAGTCCCTATCCTGCCATCAACAGACACATTTTACAACAGATCCGACTTACTGACGACAATGTATATGGATAGTTTTGTGGTTTGGCCTGGCTGGTTAAGCCGTTTATATTTTGTCTATTGCATTACTTACATATTTTGAGAATCCAAACTCAATAGACAAAATATAAACAGCTTTAACCAGCCAGACCAAACACCAAAACTTGAGTGTCAAATTAAAGGTTACCAACTGATTTTTTACACATGTTCAGTCACAGGTATTTGAACCCAAGAATAAACCTATACTTTTAATCAGCACATATGCATTATTATATATACCTGAACACCTGGATAGAGTTTTGATAAACAGTTCTGATAAACAGTTCTGTAGTGTAATTTTGCTGTTATTTGGCGGGTAAGTGCATTTAAATATTAATTGCAAGGTTCTTAAAGAAACAGTAAAACACAACAGCAACACGTGCATTTGCTGATATTATGGTTTAACTAAAGCAATACTTACAATCTGCTCGGTGGTAAGTCGTAGCGACTTTCTGCAGATTCCTTTAACCTTCACCAATCTTTTAGACTTGAATTTCGTCTCCGTCCTATCAGATCCCTCTGTGTCCCCTTCACTGGAGGAATGGTCCACCCCACTCACGGTTAACCTGCAAGATAACCAAAGTACTTGAAAGTAGCAAGCAGACTTTTGCATGTTGTTTTTTTATTGCAATTAAACTGTTTAGAGCAAGTAAGGGGAACTGAAATAATGGCCATTAATAAGATATGTAATTTCTTTAAATGAAATAATGGCCATTAAGACATGTGGAGTCTTTATATGTGATAATGGCCATTAAGATGTGGTGTCTTTCTACAGGTTTTATTTCAATGCATCTGAAATAATGGCCATAAAACAAGTGGTGTATTTATGAATTGAATTGAATTGAATGTTGTTTAACGGCTCATCAACACAGTATAGGTTATTTAGAGCCGCCCCAGAGAGAGGGGTAGGATACATAGGAATCCGGGAATATTAATGGGAAAACCCACCAATGGTCAAGCAGGTGAGATATTAATGGGAAACCCACCAATGGTCAAGCTGGTGATATTAATGGAAAACCCATCAATGGTCAAGCTGGTGAGATATTAATGGGAAACCCTTCAATGGTCAAGCTGGTGATCTAATGGGGATTAGCACATACACAAGAATTGTCAAAGAAAGTGAAAAATGTGACAAATGCCCTGAATTTTTTTACTCACTTTACCTTTAACCTCCAAATGTGACCCTGACTTTGAGGTACCGACCTGATTCATGCACGCAGCACACATTCTCGTTGAGGTGAAAACTTGTGTGATCCCTACAGTATTTTCAAAGTCATGGCCAAGACATGTTTCGGACAGAAGGACGGACTGACAAACGGACGGTGCGACTAATATATGTCCCTCTGTTCGGGAGCATAAAAATAGTGGTAAATTTTATATTTTGAGTATGGTAGCTACCTATCCATTTGTTTTTTGATGGGAGACTCTGTATTACTGGACGGGCAGGATGGTACACTGTCCACTGTATTGACGGTTGTGTTAACGTTATCCTCCTGTAATGGGTAATAATTAATTAAACAACACCAATAAAAGCTTCTATTGTTTTGAAGAAATTCCATAAATTTTCCATCTGAAAATAAACTGTTTTTCCTTCTTTTTTTTTAATTCAACAAAAAAAAAGAATCTTAACTAGAATAGCTTCGTCATATGATGAATCCAGCTGTTACGGTCAACAGAACAAAAAACAAACAAAACAAGAGGCCCAAGAGGGCCTGTGGACGCTCTACTGGCTAACATGGCTCTTATAACATCAATGAAGCGAGTGACTGCCATTTACGTTTTTTTTGAAAGTTTCGGGCAAAAAACAGCTTTTTAACTAAATCAAGCGCCATAACTAAAGAATCTGGTAAAGTTTGGTAAAGATCAGATAAAAAATGAAGGCCCTACTGTATTAACGAGGCAAAATATAGCATTTTTAACTAAATCAAGAGCCATAACTCCTCTGTTACTGGTCCGACTGGTCCAACATAGAGCAAAAAAATAAATGAAAAAACATTAAAAAAAATAATGAAAAAATAATCATTTAAAAAAAATAAAAAAATAAAAATAAAAAAAATAATATAAAAACGAGTCATAAAATCTGGTAAAGTTTGGCAAAGATCAGATGCAAAATGAAGGCCCTATTGTATGACGCGGCAAATTATAGCATTTTTAACAAAATCAAGGGCGGACCTGGCTGGTTTTCGAACTTGACCGAGCTTTCATTGACATTAACAATCTGATAAAGTTTGGTAAAGATCGGATGAACAATGAAAGACCCTATCGTCTAAACGAGGCAAAATATAGCATTTTGAACTAAATCAAGGGCCATAACTCCGCTGTTACTAGTCCGATATGAATGGTTTTCATACTTGTCCGAGCTTTCATTGATATTAACAATCTAATATAGTTTGGTAAGGATCGGATGAACAATGAAACTCCTATCGTCTAAACCGGGCAAAAGATTGCATTTTCAACTAATTTAAGGGCCTTAACTCAGCTGTTACTCGTCCGATATGGCTGGTTTTCGAACTTGTTCGAGCTTTCAACGACAATAACAATCTGATTAAGTTTGGTAAAGATCGGATGAGCAATGAAGCACCTATCGTCTTAACGAGGCAAAATATAGCATTTTGAACTAAATCAAGGGCCATAACTCCGCTGTTTCTAGTCCGATATGGCTGGTTTTCGAACTTGTTCGAGCTTTCATTGATATTAACAATGTGGTAAAGATAGGATAAAAAATGAAGGCCCCATCGTCTTAACCAGGCAAAATATAGCATTTTTAACTATAGCTATTTTAACTAAATCAAGGGCCATAACTCTGCTGTTACTGGTCCGATATGGCTGGTTTTCGAACTTGTTCGAGCTTTCAGAGACATTAACAATCTGATAAAGTTTGGTAAAGATTGGAGGAATAATGAAGCCCCTATCGTCTTAACGAGGCAAAATATAGCATTTTTAACTAAATCAAGGGCCATAACTCCGCAGTTACTGGTCCGATCTGGCTGGTTTTCGAACTTGTCCGAGCTTTCATTGATATTAACAATCTGTTAAAGTTTGGTAAAGATCGGATGAAAAATGAAGGCCCTATCGTCTTAACGAGGTAAAAGTTAACAGACGGACAGACGACGGACAGACGACGGACAACGGACAACTCGCCGACCCATAAGATCTGCTGGCCTTTGACCAGTAGAGCTAATAAAAACATTTTGATTTTTTCTGAGAAACAATGTTTTAGAGAACAGTTCTGTTACAAAAAAAATGCAAACATAGTTTTCTTTATTAACCATGAAACAAAACATACCGATTTGGATGGAGTGACTTCCGAGTCAGACAAGGTGTTGTTGATGCTGCCCATCGAGGTAGAAGGAGCAGAGGTAACATCATCAGCCGTCTTCCGACTCCAGGAGAACCAAGAGTAGCCTCCCTTCTTCTCCTTTTTCTTTGGCATGTGTTGAGACGATAAGGTTTGTACAGTTTTCTAGAAATGGAAAGTGAGGTTTATTGTAAAGGGGATGTGAGGTTTATTGCAAATGGTTAAGTGAGGTTTATTGTAAAGGGGAAGAGAGGTTTATTGTAAATGGAAAGTGGTGTTTATTGTATTTATAACTAGCTATGGATTATTCTAGGAAGCAGCAACAGCCCTACACCTTACTAAAACCAGAGGTTTTTGTTTTTACTAAATAGTTACCCGAGCATGGTACCCTACTAGAAACGTTCTAAAAATAAATTACACAATTTGAAGTTTTAAGTTATTTCAGATTTTCTTTCTTTCTGCTGTTCCAGCAACAAGGATTTTATAATGAGACAGTAAACTATTTGAATTTGAACTGATTTTTAAAACTAAGGTAGTTGTACTTAACACTTACAAATTCTGTTCCCTTGATATATACTTTACTAAATAATGTGCACGTCCTCCCGCACTCACACCCACCTCTGCCTGCACCCAGCCCACCTCTGCCTGCATCCACCGCCGTCACGCGGTCAATGCCACTATGCCTTCAACAAATTTCACAGAGAAGACCCTTAAGTGTTTTCAAAACTGTGTATGTAAATGCTGAAACAAATTTGTTTAAACAAGTGCTTAACTGGAACACAAACACACAGAAAACAATACACAGTACTCACATCAGGCAAGTTTTTCTGGAAGGCAATCCGAGACATGATGACGGGCGCGGCCATTGCCCAGTTGTAGTATTTATCTTCTATCCTGATCACCAGGTCTGGGTTAGACAGCATGTTCGGATTCTCGCACAAATCCTCGTACGTGACTATCTTTGTCATGAACTTCTCCAGAGTGACTCCCTCTACGTCTGATAAACCACCACACAAGGAGAGGGAGTAAGTGCCAAGGTGTTTTACCTCGGACACGAGGAAGGTACGAGAGGGGTCGCCGATAGCACCCTCCACCGAGTGAGGAGAATGAGGGAGCGAGGCACCACGTCCAGATTCAACGTCTTCGTCTTTCTCCTGTATGGATTTGAAGTGTGAGTTGGAAAACCTGAAAATATAGACTATTTATGAAATTTACATCATAAATTTAGTGCTGGAATAGTGCTGAAATATAGACACTACATGAAATGTATAACAGAAATAAGTGCAAATATAGATCACACATTAAATTTATATTAGAGATTTAGTGCTGGATTCTAGACCATTTATGCAATTTACATCGGAGATCAAGTGTTGGGAAGCTTAGAAATACGGCCTATTAATAAAATTTGCATTGCAGGGAAGTGCTGGAAAACCTGCAAATATAGACCATACATGAAATTTACGGAAGAGCTACAAAATTGTAATTTATCTTCATCGATCCATTAATATTGCTAACCTTTTCTCATTTAACACAATTAATTTTCTATCTTCCTTTCAAGGAACCAGAAATGCATTCAGCAAAGCAGCAGGGAAAATACCAGTGGAAAATACTTATTGAAGAAAACCAGTATGGGCTTTCTAAAACAAGGTACTGCCTCTAATGTTGCCAATCAGGAGAAGCTCAACCTAAGAAATTATTCATAAAAGCATGAATAAAAAAAAAAATCCAAGTGCATTTCAAGGCTTGTGCGAATCTTGAATGACATATGTTGACGCACCTTTTAGGGAAGTAGAGTTTTGCCGTTTCCTCATCCATATGTTCCAGGTTGAGATCGTCGAGGTATATACCTTCCGCCTCGGGTTTGTGACGCACATTCTTCGTCTTCCTCATGAAGCGGAAGAGTCCCCCAGACTTGACTTTGTCTTCTGGCAAATGAAATAAGTAGGAAATACATGTCAGTTTTTTATTACAAAAGATATGTTCCAACGAACATAGTGACTCGGGAATAGGCATCTTATGGGTTTTACCGGACACAAGATGTATGTACGAACAACTTGAACTGTTACAATGTTAGGCACAGGCAACTTGAACAATAAAAATTAGTGTTCCGCAAAGTTTGTTTTTAATAGGACAGTTGCCCTACCATGTCTGTATCTACATGGAAACCAAGGCAGATCAATTCCTCACATCATTATCAAACCCAATTTTAGCCTAATAAACCATTTGTATTCAAATGCCTTTCTTTTTAAACAGAAATCTGTTAAACTGAGTAAGTTATGATCATGCAAAAATAAAAGTAATGGATAGAATATCAAAATCTGCCTTTGAAAGAAAATGGTTATCTTAACAAACTCGCACGAAACAACACTTGCATTGTATGTGAAGCCAATTGTCAGCCATTAAGTGATGAAAATGGTAACCTGATTCAAGCCTAATGGTTTAAAATTTAATATATGTTCTAACAAGATGCCAATGACCTTGAAACTCTACTGATAGGTTTTGATAGCTTTTTACTACCACTGGCAGCCATGTTCAATGTCGAATCAAAATAATTTTCAACAAGGACCAACATCATGTCATGCTGATCATTTTAGAAAAGTCCCATATTAATATCACTTATAGTTTTCAAAAAGTAATCGCTACAAATGTAAAAATCTATTTTAGCCATGGCGGCCATCTTGAATTTCTGGCCGACTAGAAATTTTGCTAGGATCAACTAGACATCAAGAGTAACATTTCTGTAAAGTTTCATGAAAATCCTTTAAGTAGTTTCAGAGGAGTAGTCACTACAAGTTTTTACTATATAACTCTTATGTTAACAAAGATGGCCACTGGCAGCCATGTTTAATGATGAATCAAAACCATTTTCGACAAGAACCATCATCAAGTTTATACTGATCATTTTAGAAAAAGTCCCATATCAATATCACTTATAGTTTTCAAGAAGTTGGTGCTACAAACTCAAGTTATTTTTAAATCTATTTTTAGCCCTGGTGGCCATCTTGAATTTCCGACCAACCTGAACCTTTGCTAGGATCAACTAGACATCAAGTGCAACATTCATTTCATGAAAATCTGTCAAGTGCAACATTCATTTCATGAAAATCTGTCAAGTAGTTTCAGAGGAGTAGTCGCTACAAATTTTTAGTATATAACTGTTGTAAACAAAGGTGGCCTCTGGCAGCCATACTTAACGTCGATTCAAAATGATTTTCAATAAGGACCAACATCATGTCATGCTGATCATTTTAGAAAAAGTCCCATATCAATATCACTTATACTTTTCAAGAAGAAGTTGCTACAAATTTGTATTTCAAAAATCTATTTTTAGCTGTTGTGGCCATCTTGAATTTCTGGCTGACATGAACTTTTTTAAAGATCAACTAGACATCAAGAGCAACATTCCTGTGAAGTTTCATGAAAATTTGTCAAGTAGTTTCAGGGGAGTAGTCACTACACACTTTTACTATAAAACTAACTCTATGTAAACAAAGATGGCCACTGGCAGCTATGTTTATCGTTGAATCAAAAGATTTTCTACAATGACCGACATCATGCCATGCTGATCATTTTAGAAAAAGTCCCATATCAATTATAGTTTTCAGGAAGTAGTTGCTACAAATCTGTTTTTTTTTAAATCTATCTTTAGTAGTGGCGGCCATCTTGAATTTCCGGCCGGCCTGAAATTTTGCTAGGATCAACTAGACATCAAGAACAACATTCCTGTCAAGTTTCATAAAAATCCATCAAGTAGTTGCAGAGGAGTAGTCGATAAATAATTTTCACCTATTCATGAACAAAGAATGAGTCAGGGCTGGAAAATTCCACTCGTCCCCTCCATGACGAGTGCTCACTGATGTAGGATGAGTAAACATACAAATTCCTTAACGATTTATCCATTTTTCCATTTAAATATTACAAAAGACTTGTGACTCAGAAAAAAAATTGCCTGCCCTGTGAGTATCTATGTTATCATTCTCTAAAGAAAGCCAACTGCTAATAACTCATGTCCCCATTGCAGTAAAAAAAAAAAAAAACTAGTCATAGCATGCTTATAATATAAACCATCTATATATACCCTGAGATCCGCCCGGCAATTCTGCACCCGCTATCGTGTTCTCCGTGATGGATTTACGCGGCATGGCGCCCCACTCCCACAGCGTGTCATCATCTTCTTCATTAATGAGACGTTGTTCAATAGACTTCTGTCTGTCCACCTCCGTATCACTCTTTGGCGTGTGGGGACGGGAGCTGATTGGACTGAAATCACATAAATGACAATAACAGCATTTGCAGTGTATTTCTATTGGACTTTGTAAGCTTAGTTGTGCCATCTTTAGGTCCTCCGCAGGGGTGTAGTATTATTGGCAGAAAGGAAAGGACTTGTATCATGCATAATTCAATTAAGGCCAAATAAAATTATGTGTGTGCTCCCTATTACATGCTAAAAAAAATAATAAGGTTGGTAGGTAGGTAGGGAAAATATTTTATTTTTTCAATCAGTACTTTTAAAACCTACTTATACATTTGTTTATGTCAGGTACAGAATAGAAAAAATATCTAATTTAATTTTAATTTCCTTTTTTTTTTTTCTTTTTTTTTTTTGCATAAAATGTTTAAAAACAGGGTCAGTCGGGAAACCAAAACCACACAGTTTTATTTGGCCTTAGTAATGTTGTACTTGGCTTTAGTAATGTTGTACTAGACTGTTCCAATTGAAATCAGGGAAACTGTCAATTATTCAAGCCGATATATCTCAGATATTAATATAAACAATCAAATGTTATGCATCTTCTATAATACTATATAATTCTATAATTTTTTCTTATTTTTCCCAGTGAGCCGTTAATTGCAATTTTATAGATTGTGTCCTTCTTTTGATTTTATTCAATTGTAAGTTAAAGTAGCTATCCCACCAACAACAGCCAAATTTTACAACATATGTACACCGTTTCTAAACCTACTGACGACGTATATATTACATGTATATAACTTACATGTAACTAATAATTCATTTTACACATATTCAATCATGGGTATTTTAAGAACCTGATGTGAATAAACCTATACTTTTAATTGGCACATAGACATTATTATATGACCTGAATAGAGTTTTGATAACGGTTTTGTAGGGTAATTTTGCCGTTATCTGGTGGGTTAGTTTCTTTAATGAACGATTTGAAAAAGATAAAAGCAAAGGATTTTGAATATTATTACGAAAGCTGTCAAGTAATTTCTATATCGAGAATACAGCGTGAACCTATCGTATATTTTTTCTTAATATCAGTTTTTCGCGTTTACCTTTCGATACAACACGGTTTTAAAGCCCAAAGGGGCCAGACTACTTTAACCCGAGTGCTCCTTCCTCAGTGGGGAATGGGTATCAAACTATCTTACCTACAGAGTGGTGAGAGATCCGTATCACTGAAGGGGTGTGCATGTAGGTAATTAAATCCTTCATGGGCACTTGCCCACTCGTTAGTTCTGTCAAAGCTATTTTCTTCTCCCACTGGTAGACTGACAGACTTTGACATCGCACCGTTCGTCATTGTCGATGTCAGTCGCCTCAATTCCTCGTCCGTCGACAAATCCTCCATTTCAAAAATATCTGCATTCATGTCTTCATTCTCAATTTCACCTTGCTGAGCGTACTCTTGCTTGGACCTAGGTTTCTTTTTTCTTCTCCGTTTACGTTTTTTCACATCACCGTTGTCAGTCTCATCTTTAATATCAACATCTGCGTCCCTAGAATGTTCACTTTTCACTGTGACTTCACTCTTTATGGAGTCTAAATGCCGCCTTGTGTTCAATTCATTTTCTGTGTGAAGCTTTTCCTGAGTACCCAGAATGGTTTCAACTTTATTGTCCCTATTGATAATTGTATGAGCTTCGCTTTCATTTTCAATTGTGAATTTGACCTCTGATTTGACCTTGTCCGCTTCATTTCTGCTATCATGACCATTAATGCTGACCTCTTTTTGTGTTTGCTCTTTAAGCTTTGACTCAAGTTTGACCTCAGGTGTGACCTCGTCCGTTTTAATTTCAATGTGACTTTCTGCGCTGACCTTAGCCTCTGCTTGCTCTTTGAGCCTTTTGAGCCCCGTCTCCATGAGGTTCTCATCATATTGCAGAGGGGAAGTTGCCAAGTATTCTGGGAGTTCCTGAAACAAACATCGAAATAAATTTCCAGTGACCTCTGTGTCGCTCGCTATAAATCAGCCGAGAAATGTAAAGGTATTAATGCAACGAGAAACATACCATGAAAACTGGGGTTTCAAAGGTCTTCTTTATCATTAACACTGAAGACAAGGGTCAAGGTCATATAAAATAGCTATATTTCAAAAGATTATGTTCATATCTAACCCCTGTCCAAACATGAAAACGTGAATTTCAGACCCTTAAAGAACCATTAGCTCTGCCCACCATTGTCAAAGCTCAATTCAAAACAGTTATCATGCATTCTTTGGTATGTTTGGTTTGTATGTGGGACAACAAGTGCTTTTTCTACAGGTGTATATTATATTCCTATCTACAGGTGTATATTCCTATCTACATGTATATATTCATATCTACAGGTGTATAATACTATCTACAGGTGTATATTCCTATCTACAGGTGTATATTCTTAACTACAGGTGTATATTCCTATCTACATGTATATATTCATATATACAGGTGTATAATCCTATCTACAGGTGTATATTCCTATCTTCAGGTGTATATTCCTATCTACAGGTGTATATTCCTAACTACAGGTGTATATTCCTATCTACAGGTGTATATTCCTATCCACAGGTGTATATTCCTATCTAAAGGTGTATATTCCTATCTACAGGTGTATATTCCTAACTACAGGTGTATATTCCTATCTACAGGTGTATATTCCTATCTACAGGTGTATATCCCTAACTACAGGTGTATATTCCTATCTGCAGGTGTATATTCCTAACTGCAAGTGTATATTATATTCCTATCTACAGGTGTAGATTTCTATCTGCAGACCTGTGTATATTCCTATCTACAGGTGTATATTCCTATCTACAGGTCTACAGGTGTATATTCCTAACTACAGGTGTATATTCCTATCTACAGGTGTATATTCCGAACTACAGGTGTATATTCCTATCTACAAGTGTATATTCCTAACTATAGGTGTATATTCCTATCTTCAGGTGTCGATTCCTAACTAAAGGTGTATATTCCTATCTACAGGTGTATATTCCTATCTACAGGTGTATATTCCTATCTGCAGGTGTATATTCCTAACTACAGGTGTATAATATATTCCTATCTACAGGTGTAGATTTCTATCTGCAGGTGTATATTCCTATCTACTGGCGTATATTCCTATCTACAGGTGTATATTCCTAACTACATGTGTATATTATATTCCTATCTACAGGTGTAGATTTCTATCTACAGGTGTATATTCCTATCTACAGGTGCATATTCCTATCTACCGGTGTATATTCCTAACTACAGGTGTATATTCATGTCTACAGGTGTATATTCCTATCTACAGGTGTATAGTCCTATCGACAGGAGTATATTCCTATCTACAGGTGTATATTCCTAACTGCAGGTCAGGGATTTTTTTTGGCCGTTTTTATAGCCGTTATTCGGTCATATTCCCAATGGCAAAACATATCTTTTTTTCCCAATTTTGAGGAAAGAATTCCCAATTTAAAAAAAAAAAAAAAAAAAAAAAAAAAAAAGTGTGCCAATCCAATGATTGGGGTTCAAAAGCTTAAATAAATGCTTCAGTTTATCTTGGTTTACAAAAACAGTATTAAAAGATATAATTATGAAAGGAATGCTTTACTTTATATGTTTCCGAATTTTATTAAAAATCGCGCTAAAATTCCCAATTTTATGAAAAATCGCGCTAAAATTCCCAATTCCAGGGGTATGGGTCATGTTCCCAAAATAATGGAAAAAAAAACTGCAGGTGTAGATTCCTATCTGCAGGTGCATATTGCTATTTACAGGTGTATGCTCCTATCTACAGGTGTACATTCATAACTACAGGTGTATATTCCTATCTACAGGTGTATATTATATTCCTATCTACAGGTGTATATTATATTCCTATCTACAGGTGTATATTCCTATCTACAGGTGAATATTCCTAACTACAGGTGTATATTCCTAACTACAGGTGTATATTATATTCCTATCTACAGGTGTAGATTCCTATCTGTAGGTGTATATTCCTATCTGCATGTGTAAATTCCTGTCTACAGGTTTAGATTCCTATCTACAGGTGTATATTCCTATATATAGGTGTATATTCCTATATAAAGATGTATATTCCTAACTACAGGTGTATATTCCTATCTACATGTGTTTATTCCTGTCTGCAGGTGTATCTACATGTGTTTATTCCTGTCTACAGGTGTAGATTCCTATCTACAGGTGTATATTCCTATCTGCATGTGTATATTCCTATCTGCATGTATATATTCCTATCTACATGTGTTTATTCCTGTCTACAGGTGTAGATTTCTATCTACAGGTGTATATTCCTATCTACAGGTGTATATTCCTATCTACAGGTGTATATTCCTATATAAAGATGTATATTCCTAACTACAGGTGTATATTCCTATCTAAAGGTGTATATTCCTATCTACAGGTGTAGATTCCTATCTACAGGTGTATATTCCAATCTACAGGTGTATATTCCTATATACAGGTGTGTATTCCTAACTACAGGTGTATATTCCTAACAACAGGTGTATATTATATTCTTATATTCTACAGGTGTAGATTCCTAGCTGTAGGTGTATATTCCTATCTGCATGTGTATATTCCAATCTACATATGTTTATTCCTGTCTACAGGTGTAGATTCCTATCTACAGGTGTATATTCCTATCTACAGGTGTATATTCCTAACTACAGGTGTATATTCATGTCTACAGGTGTATATTCCTATCTACAGGTGTATATTCCTAACTGCAGGTGTAGATTCTATCTGCAGGTGTATATTGCTATCTACAGGTGTATGTTCCTATCTACAGGTGTACATTCCTAACTGCAGGTGTATATTCCTATCTACAGGTGTATATTCCTATCTACAGGTGTATATTATATTCCTATCTACAGGTGTATATTATATTCCTATATACAGGTGTATATTCCTATATAAAGATGTATATTCCTAACTACAGGTGTATATTCCTATCTAAAAGTGTATATTCCCTATCTACAGGTGTATATTCCTATATACAGGTGTATATTCCTACCTACAGGTGTAGATTCTACAGGTGTATATTCCTAACTACAGGTGTATATTCCTATCTAAAGGTGTATATTCCTATCTACAGGTGTATATTCCAATATACAGGTGTATATTCCTATCTACAGGTGTATCTACACATGTATATTCCTAACAATAGGTGTATATTCCTATCTTCAGGTGTATATTCCTAACTACAGGTGTATATTCCTATCTACAGGTGTATATTCCTACCTGCAGGTGTATATTCCTAACTACAGGTGTATATTATATTCCTATCTACAGGTGTAGATTTCTATCTGCAGGTGTATATTCATATCTACAGGTGTTTATTCCTATCTACAGGTGCATATTCCTATCTACAGGTGTATATTCCTAACTACAGGTGTATATTATATTCCTATCTACAGGTGTAGATTTCTATCTACAGGTGCATATTCCTATCTACAGGTGTATATTCCTAACTACAGGTGTATATTATATTCCTATCTACAGGTGTAGATTTCTATCTACAGGTGCATATTCCTATCTACAGGTGTATATTCCTAACTACAGGTGTATATTATATTCCTATCTACAGGTGTAGATTTCTATCTACAGGTGTATATTCCTAACTACAGGTGTATATTCCATGTCTACAGGTGTAGATTCCTATCTACAGGTGTAGATTCCTAACTGCAGGTGTAGATTCCTATCTGCAGGTGTATATTGCTGTCTACAGGTGTATGTTCCTATCTACAGGTGTACATTCCTAACTACAGGTGTATAGTCCTATCTACAAGTGTATATTCCTATCTACAGGTGTATATTCCTATCTACAGGTGTATAATCCTACATAAATATGTACATTCCTAACTACAGTGTATATTCCTATCTAAAGGTGTATATTCCTATCTACAGGTGTATATTCCTAACTACAGGTGTAGATTCCTAACTACAGGTGTATATTATATTCCTATCTACAGGTGTAGATTTCTATCTGTAGATGTATATTCCTATCTGCATGTGTATATTCCTATCTACATGTGTATATTCCTGACTACAGGTGTAGATTCCTGTCTACAGGTGTATAATCCTATCTACAGGTGTATATTCCTATATACAGGTGTATATTCCTAACTACAGGTGTATATTCCTATCTACAGGTGTATATTCCTATATAAAGATGTATATTCCTAACTACATATGTATATTCCTATCTAAAGGTGTATATTCCTATCTACAGGTGTATATTCCTATCTACAGGTGTATATTCCTAACTACAGGTGTAGATTCTACAGGTGTATTTTCCAATCTACAGTTGTATATTCCTATCTAAAGGTGTATATCCTATCTAAAGGTGTAGATTCCTATCTACAGGTGTAGATTCCTATCTACAGGTGTATATTCCAATCTACAGGTGTATATTCCTATATACAAGTGTATATTCCTAACTACAGGTGTATATTCCTAACTACAGGTGTATATTATATTCCTATCTACAGGTGTAGATTTCTATCTGTAGGTGTATATTCCTATCTGCATGTTTATATTCCTATCTACATGTGTATATTCCTGTCTACAGGTGTAGATTCCTGTCTACAGGTGTATAATCCTATCTACAGGTGTATATTCCTATATACAGGTGTATATTCCTAACTACAGGTGTATATTCCTAACTACAGGTGTATATTCCTATATACAGGTGTATATTCCTATCTGCAGGTGTAGATTCCTATCTGTAGGTGTATATTCCTATCTACAGGTGTATATTCCTAACTACAGGTGTAGATTCTACAGGTGTATATTCCTATCTAAAGGTGTATATTCCTATCTACAGGAGTATATTCCTAACTACAGGTGTATATTCCTATCTACAGGAGTATATTCCTATCTACAGGTGTATATTCCTAACTACAGGTGTAGATTCTACAGGTGTATATTCCAATCTACATGTGTATATTCCTATCTAAAGGTGTATATTCCTATCTAAAGGTGTATATTCCTATCTACAGCAGTATATTCCTATCTACAGGTGTATATTCCTAACTACAGGTGTAGATTCTACAGGTGTATATTCCAATCTACAGGTGTATATTCCTATCTAAAGGTGGAGATTCCTGTTGCAATTTTAATCTGTCAAATACATATTTGATTGACAGCCAAGATCTATGAATCACTTTAATAGCAAAGAAGTTATGACATGCAGAAGTTACTAAAAAGTTAAGTGAAACTAAAACTTCTAAAAGGGTTTAGCACCAAAATATACATGCCTCACCGCTTTTCCTTAGGGACACGCAGCAATCTTGAAGTCATTATCAAGCACTAAAATGACCTTCGTAATATTAGTCCAGTATCACAATGAATTTAAACCTAATTTATATAATTAATAACTTTTTTTTTTTGAAGTTTTTAACGTTTTTTCGTTTTGCCAATATAGGTTTAAATATTATCAGTGAAATACAATCAACAACAATAGAATGGTGTTTTACGCCACGCGGACACACACTTTTGAATACGTAGCGGGTTAAGGGTTTATGATCCACGATGATTAAGTTGTGTACAAAAACTAATGGAACGACGCAAGCAGAAAAAAATATCAAGATTGCTTTGTGTACCCATAAATACAAAAAGTTCACACTTTAAATCAGACGTACCTCTTCATCATTAAACTCCTCCACAAAAAAGGCCTCACCAGAGTCACCTAGTTTCATCTGAATATCCACTGGCTCCCCATTGATCTCGACGTCAACCTAGACAATACAGCATTACAGCATTGTTACTATAAATAGACCTTGATGTCAACCTAAACAGTATACAGCATTGTTTCTATAAATATACCTTCATGTCATTCTAGACAAATTACAGCATTGTTACTATAAACAGACCTTGATGTCAACATGGACAATAGACAGCACTGTTACTATAAATAGACCTTGATGTCAACATGGACAATAGATAGTACTGTTACTATAAATAGACCTAGATGTCAACATGGACAATAGACAGTACTGTTACTATAAATAGACCTTGATGTCAACAAGATGTCAAAGTAGACCTTGATGTCAACCTAGTCAATATACAGCACTGTTACTATAAATAGACCTCCATGTCAACCTAGACAATATACAGCAGTTACTATAAATAGATCTAGATGTCAATTTAGACCTTGATGTCAACCTAGACAACATACAGCACTGTTACCATAAATAGACCTCCATGTCAACCTATACAATATACGATATACAGCACTGTTACTATAAATAGACCATGATGACAACTAAAACAATATAGAGCATTGTTACTATAAATAAAACATGTCAACCTAGACAAAATACAGCATTGTTACTATAAACAGACGTTGATGTCAACCTGAACAATATACAGCATTGTTACTATATTAGGACCTCGATGTCAACCTAAACAATATACAGCATTGTTACTATAAATAGAACTTGATGTCAACCTAAACAATTTACAGCATTGTTACTATATATAGCTCTATGTCAACCTAGACAAACTACAGCATTGTTACTTTAAACAGACCTTGATGTCAACATAAATATACAACATTACTATTAATAGACCTCGATGTCAACCTCTAGACAATATACATAATACATCATTGTTACCATATAAGAAACACATATTTCACATCAACCATACAGATTGCTTGCTCCAGCATAAGCTACCATGCGGCATAACCATTAACATAATTATGTTCATGCAGCTTGGCTCATAGCTATAAGAAGGTGATGTCACCAACGTGACATCATGACGTTTCATGTAATAGTCACGTCATGTAAGATAAGAGTTTTCTTGCATACCGGACAAGGAAATCCGTCATTTTACCGGGGCTAGATATTTCCATCTCACCCTAGGGTCGAGATAAAATTCACGCGCAACAATAATGACGTCAATAACGTGAACAGATGCATGCCGTCATTGTGTCAAAAAAACATTAATATGTTAGTTATTGGTGACGTCGATGCACAAAATGTCATTGATATGCAAGAAAAATAATCCACCATGAGTTTATCCATGTGAGATAGGTAAATCTCACCCGAGGGTCAGAATTGCAACCAGGAACTCGGCTCACCCGAGGGTCAGAATTGTAACCAGGGACGAGGCTCTGCCGAGTTCCTGGTTGCAATTCTGACCCTCGGGTGAGATTTACCTATCTCACATGGATACTCATGATGGATTCTTATAATCTTCTATGGGGGGAAACCCTAACTCACGAGACTCAAAGAGTGTACATACCACTTTCTCCTTCGAGTGGAGAACTCCAAGTTTGCCGAACCGAATGTGAAACGGCGATGACTCGTAGGATCCATCCTCCTGCTTGATGATGATCGCATCTATAGCTCCGGTAAGCGTGGCAGCATTAATCTCATTGTAGAAACCTTTCACGTTAGAGAATAGTTTTCCAACAACAGAGAAGTAGCTCATGCTTTGCTAGAAGCAAGCCCTGTGTCCGTGGGGTGGGGGTCTTTCTATCGGGTCTGTAGATCCGACCAAATCATGTGTGTGGGGTCTATCAAGTCTGTAAATCTGGCCGATCTTTGTGTGGGGGTCTGTTTATGGGGTCGGTAAATCTAAAGTAGAAATGTTTCATCTGATAAATATACGTATAAATGAACGATAAACACAAATCCTCAAAACTGCATCCAACAGATGTTTTACTGACTGAGAAAGCCTCAGTGAGAGGTATATATAACGAAAGTCCATAACACTAACCTTTTTAAACTGAAGTTTTAAACCTACAGATATATATGCCCGTTTTAGTGAATAATGATTTATCTGGCTACATGTACCAGTCACAATCAAATACACAATCATGTGATGACAAAATTGTCCACATTATAGGTTAAGCATGTTTCACAATAACACCACATCAACTGTTCAGCAGTGTTATTTATAGCTATGGAAAACACTAAAAATAGTTTTATGCTAGTCAGCTTTCACTTATATTGTTGGTATGCACAGACAGGTAAATATATATATATAGACATGATAAACACACATACAAGTAAACAAATGAAAACATGTTTCCCAAAACAATCAGAATAGACAGCCCGATTTAAATGAATCCTAGATCTGACCCTGAAAATTATAACAAAAGTAACGGACTGTTTGTTTGGTGTTCAATGTCATTTTTTAGCACATTCTTAGGCTGTGTATGAAGGTCGATTTGTGGTAGTGGAGGCAGACCACCCACTTATTCCTGTGTAGATTTGTGGTAGTGGAGGCAGACCACCCACTTATTCCTGTGTAGATTTGTGGTAGTGGAGGCAGACCACCCACTTATTCCTGTGTAGATTTGTGGTAGTGGAGGCAGACCACCCACTTATTCCTGTGTAGAACTAGTATTGAATACCACCCGTCATCCGTAAGAATCGATACTTTCTTTGAGTCAAATTGAGCAATTACCAGTTGTACATGATCTTTAAACTATTTAAACAAGTCATAAAATGAATATTTAAAAAAGTCAAATGCTTCATGACCAATTGTTTCTTGAAAGGAGAAAAATGGTCTTCCATTCATTTACATTTTATTTCTTATTTCTTATATTTATTGTTGTATACAACAACAACTGTCACAAAACATGGTTGAATCAAACAAAATACATACACAAAATCAAACCTCTATGACATCTTAAACGGTAGTGTTGGGAATCAGCTGAAAATTCATGATCGATCAACAGAATATTTAACCGACCGATGATCGATCATTAATCGATTAAACATGGCTACTATAAAAGACAAGTGTAAGCCTTTTTCAGATTATAATGAAGAAAAGAATCACATTTCAAGTATGTTCTGGTAATAAAGGACCTGAATGAAACTGACCAACATATATTTTAAAAATTAACTTGTGATACCCACTATAAATATGTGATTACTTGTTGCAAAATTAACTCATTTTAATTTTTTGTATATTTTAGTACAATAGAATGAAATAAGCCATATTTTTCAACAACGGAGTAAAGTCGATCATGAAAAACTGTAATCGATTAATCAGATCAAAGGCATAACTGATCGATGATCGATTAAATCGATTAATCGGAACAACACTATTAAACGGTTAACCATTTATCGTTTATATTTTGGATTTACGTCACTTAATTACTGTTACCAAATAAGGCTTCGTAAATTATTTCTTGTAGCTTGCATTAAATTCCATAAAATTAAAAATATAAACGATGTTGTTTGTAATTCCATAATCATATATACATACACATAACTTTATTACATAATATGTTACATACCTGTTTATAAAAAATATATACTGCAGCAAACTTCATGTGCAAATATTATTTATATATATATATATCCAAAAGACTGAACAACCCTCACACTTCTCCTAACTACTGAATACCCACTGCTATTAAATATCACTACCACTACAATTGATTATTATGGTCTTATCCCCTGTATGGTATGATACAGTGAGTCAGCAGATCACATGATGTGGTATGCGGGGTTATTAACCTGCGTAATTACAAATTTACACCTACTATATTATGAATTATTTAACATTTTTCAGGTTTATTTATAGATTACTGTATTTAAGAAGCAATTTCAGACATATTCCGACCTCAGGGTGAACACTTTAATTTGTGATAGGACATTTTTATAGATACCACTCATTGCCAACAGATTTATATCTGATAACAGGCTAACAAACGTGTACCACTGCCCGACAACCTGAGGCCACTCAAAACTTATAAAACTATTTTAACATGTTAACCTTTAAAGCAGATATTGAGCATAACCAAATAACCGTTGACTTTTATTCAGTGAAATGTATACATGAAAACATGAGCATAGACCCTAATAAGTCTGTAGTAATACATTCACGAGTTTGAAAAAAAGAAGCTTTTAATTATTATTTGTAAATGAAGTGGGACCCACCATATTTACCTTTTCTGCAATCACGTGACTTCCATTAGCGCATTAGGTTATGACCATAGTATGTATTGCACAATATGTATAGCCCGGTTAGCTCAGGTAGGAGCGATGTTGGCTACTTCACGCTCACTATTATTACTGCGCGTGTAGTTTTAGTTTGGGCTGCGAGTTCAAACTCCCGAACCGGGTTTTTTTTTGTACCGCGATTAAATTCCGTCAATCTTGCTTTTAATTAGCATATATTCGATAGTGTTTGGTGTGTAATGTTTGCCAACATAATTAGTGCGTGTTTTATAAGCTAAAAGTTACGGACATTGTCCCTTTAAGCTAATATGGTATGCTGTTGTAACACTATATGGACATGTTTTTTTTGTATTATTATAAATTTCATATATTTTTTCAATTTCTGAAAAGACCAACATGCATGATCAGTGGAGTAAAACTAAAGCATAAAAGTATTCTTTGTTTTATAAACAGAAAACAAATTAGATTTTTTATTTTCAGTGAAAGTCTGATTCACTCTTGAAGATCCGATTAACTCTTAAAGAACTGATCTGATGACCCTAAAAAAACATAAGGTGCATTATTTGTGTTATAATTATTGAACATACATGTATATGTAAATAACATTTGAACTAACTTTTACATTTTTCACCTTTATGTTTTTTTGTTGTTGTTTTTTACTAAAAAGACTATCAATCAGTCAAGAGCAATAACTTTTGAAACAAATTATAATGACCCGATTTTCATGAAAATCAAACCAAACCCTACCTGCCTTTGTTATAACACTACCATGAAGGCATGATTGTGTAAAATTTTAATTAAACAATGTGTTTTTAAGTTTTCACCTTTAGGAAAGAGAATTTACTCCTGAAATGATGCCCAGGAGCACTGAAAATCAAACTTGACCTGTATTATATAACACCCAGGGTGTAATCTTTGGTTTGATCCTCTTAAGACTCAAGTCCCATCAAGTGTGTATCCTGTAACTTATAAAATAATGACAGGATGATGCTGAAAAAGTGAAATATATGTCTATACATGAACTAAAGAGTTCTTGATAGAACGGAAAGAAAGAAATACGATTGTGAGCTGCCTCAAGTATTATTTGATGAAATCCCATCAATTTAAGGCCCCGTGTGGTTCACGGGCTGAAAAAAAAGGGCCACTGCTTATCCAGACAGAGGGGAAAATCCCCCCCCCCCCCCCACCACCCCCCCACCCATTTGTGTTCATTTTGTCATTTTTGCCATTTTCATTAAAGGGACACACAGCAATCTTAAAGTTTTTATCAAACATCAAAATTAGCTTTAAACCTGCTTGCATCTCATTAATTAATTTTTTGAGATTTTAATTTTCATCGTTATTTTACCAAATGTAGAAATATATTATTGGTGCAATATTATCAAAAGTCAGTAATATACCAAAACAATTTGGTTTATACTATTTTTATAATTAACATTAATGATTGAAATAATGCATGTTATGTAGAAAAACTAACGGGACGCCGCGAGTTTTTAAAAATCCAGATTGCCGTGTGTCCCTTTAAAGGTATTCATCATGATCCCTGTACTGTTTCAGGTGCTACTTGAGTGGCAGCAGAAAACAATGATCGTGGCTCCAGTGAAAATGGAGTGTTTACAACAGAAATTGCAGAAACTCTGCAGACGAGAAGGTTCTAGGCCCATTCAGCATATTTTTTTATCTAGCTGTAAATGGAAGCTTCAATCTGTTGGTGCCATATAACCTTTTTGTTTTTGTGCACCGTAAAACACCAATTCATTAATTTAATAAAGACTCGTACTTCACAAACGGTGAATCACTGAACTAGCTAGAAATTCTAATGATAGGACTTAAGTATCAACAATTCCTGGACAAACCTTCATCAAATAGGAAACTGCTCATCTTTGACTACAATGGATGAGGATCTTAAAATTCATCTGATGACAATTTGTACATAAATATATATATATATAAGTCCATCCTGTTTACCAGTGTAAACATCCTTTGTAGTTTGTAATGATCTCATTGTTATTATAACTACTTTAAAGGAACACACGGCATTATATCTTTAAGTGTTTATCAAACACTGAAAATAGCGTCTATTTATTTATCTGGCATCATTTTGAAATTTAGATTTTCTTTTTTTCGTCTTATTCTACCATAGGTTTGAATATATTACTGGTCAATATAATCAACAATTAATAATATGCAGGAACAATTTGCTTTATTCTCTTCTAATAATTAATATTAATGATTGAACAACTAACAGGATGCCACGAGTTTTTAAAAAATTGAGATTGCCATGTGTCCCTTTAACTGCATGTGACAAAAGAAAATGAAATTCACTATAAAATTTATTGAGAGCATGTATACACTAAAACCTAAAAAGTTTAAAAGCTGGTTCCTATAAATAAAGCTCCATTTGGAACATGTCAAGTTACAGAATATTAGGAGTATAACAATATAAAGAATAAAATAATTAAACAAAATTTATACGAACTGTAAAATGCACACCTTTCAACAAACATAGTGAAAGTATATTTACCACTTCCAAGTCAGCAATAACTGACTTTAGCCTGTTTCAGCCATATCTAATTTAGTATCTACAACAGTAGGCAGTAATTATATCAATATTGTTCTAAAATATCAACCTTCAGTCCATGTATATCCAAGCTATCTGCTATCTGTGACAAGGGCATAAACACAAGTTTGGGTCCAGATGAACTCTTCAGTAATTCGGTGAGCCGACAGAAATCCATTAACCAATTTAACCGAGTTGTAGTATTAATTTGTACTGTAGTATTTAAGAGTGCAGCATTCAAGTGAATGCCCTATATATATCCTACCAGCTTGCTAACTGAAGGCTGGATCATGAAATCTAACAGAATGCCACGACTTAAAGATGAATGGCCACCCTTTTTGTAGTATTATCAATTAACAAATTTAACTCTTAAACGTCATATGAACATTTCTTGATAGTCCCAGAGAGTTTGTTTGTATGTATGGTGTTTTACGTCACTTTTAACACATGTAAGGTTATATATGATGGCCGATTTTATGTGGTGGAGGCAGACCATCCACTTTTCCTGGGTAGAACCAGTACTGTACACCTTCCACCATCCGTAAGAATCGACACTTCCTCACTCACAAGTCGAGCTCCCAGTGGGATTCGAACCCGCAGCGGTGAGAGGCGAAGTCCCGGAGAGAAACATATATTTAAAACCGTTACTAAGTTGTAGGTAAAAACAAGCATTATTTGCCTGACGCAGATACTACTTTTACCACTGTGTGACTGCACGGCGAAATGTGGTAAATCTGTATAGCTGCACAACTATTGACAGGTAATTGATAAATACATTTACCTGTGGATTAAATTACCTGTTCAAAGTTTTCTACATCATCAAATAAAATATTATACTCGCTTTTCACAGATATTGCAATGTGTTATTAAATTGTAAATATCTATTGTTGTGTACTGATTTCAATTTAAATAAACATAAACATGTTCATGAAATAAAACTTGGCCAGAGAACTTTAAGGTTATTTAGAGCTGTCCAAGAGAGAGGGAAGTGATACGAAGGCTTCCGGGAACGATGTTTTCTCTTACACATAATAAAACTAGAATGGTGTTCCATGGAAGTTTATGTTGCAATGTGCTTATTTCAGAATCGGACAATCTGAAGACAGGGTGTGCAATTAATCCTTCATGAATGATGGAGGTGATTTGTTTTTAAATTGTTAAATTTTATGAAAAAGGGCATACATCTGCATTTGATAACTGATGATGAAGAACTGTGTTAAGTCTGACGACCATAGTTATGAGCTTGGTTAGGTTGCAGGTTAATGTTTTATGAAAAGAGGCATAACTCTGCCTAAATTAGTCATGAGTTACTGCACATGTCACTGGCATTAAATTGATAAAGAAGAACTGTATAAAGTTGTATGACCATATGTCAATATTTTGCCAAGTTATGAGCCAGAACAGTTTGCCGGTTAAAGTTTTATGAAAAGTGGCATAACTCTGCCAAAATGAAAGTCGGAGTTATTGGACATGTGTAACAACACATCCTTTGGATTGGATGAGAACAGTCTATTAAATCATTTTAGAATTATTTTTTGTTTAGAATTTGCCATTATCAGAAAATAAAGAAACTCATAATTCATTATGAGTAATGCAAACACTAAAGTATTCCTTTTTTTTCAACACTTGGAACTTATTTTCACAGAACACAGTGAGTCCTATATAAGAGACACTCAATGTGTTCACAGAACACAGTGAGTTTTATATAGGAGACACTCAATGTGTTCTCAGAACACAGTCATATAGGAGACACTCAATGTGTTCTCAGAACACAGGGAGTCCTATATAGGAGACACTCAATGTGTTCGCAGAACACAGTGAGTTATATATAGGAGACTCTCAATGTGTTCACAGAACACAGCGAGTCCTATGTAGGAGACACTCAATGTGTTCACAGACCACAGTGAGTTCTATATAGGAGACACTCAATGTGTTCACAGAACACAGTGAGTTCTATATAGGAGACACACAATGTGTTCACAGAACACAGTGAGTTCTATATAGGAGACACTCAATGTGTTCTCAGAACACAGTTATATAGGAGACACTCAATGTGTTCACAGAACACAATGAGTCCTATATAGGAGACACTCAATGTGTTTACAGAACACACTGAGTTCTATATAGAAGACACTCAATGTGTTCACAGAACACAGCGAGTCCTATATAGGAGACACTCAATGTGTTCACAGAACACACTGAGTTCTATATAGAAGACACTCAATGTGTTCACAGAACACAGCGAGTCCTATATAGGAGACACTCAATGTGTTCACAGAACACACTGAGTTATATATAGCAGACACTCAATGTGTTCACAGAACACATTGAGTCCTATATAGGAGACACTCAAGGTGTTCACAGAACACAGCGAGTCCTATATAGGAGACACTCAATGTGTTCACAGAACACAGTGAGTTCTATATAGGAGACACTCAAATGTGTTCACAGAACACAGCGAGTCCTATATAGGAGACACTCAATGTGTGCACAGAACACAGTGAGTCCTATATAGGAGACACTCAATGTGTGCACAGAACACAGTGAGTTCTATATAGGAGACACTCAATGTGTGCACAGAACACAGTGAGTCCTATATAGGAGACACTCAATGTGTGCACAGTGCACAGAACACAGCGAGTCATATATAGGAGACACTCAATGTGTGCACAGAACACAGCGAGTCCTATACAGGAGACACTCAATGTGTTCACAGAACACAGCAAGTCCTATATAGGAGACACTCAATGTGTTCACAGAACACAGCAAGTCCTATATAGGAGACACTCAAGGTGTTCACAGAACACAGCAAGTCCTATATAGGAGACACTCAATGTGTTCACAGAATGATGTTTTTAAGAATACTTTGCGGAGTACTAAATATTCCTTTAAATAGTTTCAAATTTTGCCAAGCAATACTCTTTTATTGATGCTATGAAATCCTTAAAGAGCTCGGTAATGTTTGATAATCAAAAGCTGCTACCTACACAATCAGCACCCTATAGAGAATGTCTGGGACAAACTGAGGTAATATTTGTAGATTCTGTTTTTTTTACCAAAAATGCATGGTTTAAGAAAAAGGAGGATAACTCCCTTGTGTACTTAACTTTTCAAAAAAATATTTTGGTAATGTTTGGACTATTGGTGATGGTCATCTAATTACTATATATAATATACATCATTTATTACTTCCTGTTATGCTGTCTATATAATAAGGGAAAGTATAGTATTGCCCAGTATAGAACTGCTTCTTGCTAGGTTGGAATGTTGTTTATGAATCAACATCATGATATCTGTAAACATTACAGTATACCTTCCTGGATACCTCCAAGAAGAGCAAATTTCTTGCCAAAGACTGAGATAAGAGTGTTTATTTTGTTATACTATATGTTTACCTTGGGATTGTTGACTTCATAGTTTAGGTAACCTTGGGGTAGAGGAGTTTAAAAGTGCAAAAGATGGCTTATGGCCAATGACATTTAAATCAAGCATATGCATTCACTTCCTAAAAAGGATAGCTGCAACACATGCTGATGAACTGTATCTCTACATCATAACACACTCGTATGGAGGCACAATCAACATATACACGCATACATACATACAATTATAGCTCATATGAGTGGGCCACATTTAAGCATTCAACCACACACAGCTATATTGAGACAGTGACAATGAAAGGTGCCGGATCTTGGGTATACTGTGAATTAAAGCAGTGCTCCAAGAATAGAATAGCCCGACGCCCGGGGCTAGTCCAATCTGAATCTGGGCTAGCCTCTCTTTCAAAATAGTTGCCGGTCGGGCTAGTCAAAAAAATCTCGGGACAATAAAACTTTGCAAACTAAAATTCAACCAGAAATCATCTTAATTTGAAGCCATAATGTTATTTGTTGAACAATAAAGAGTTCTCTCCCTTGATTAAAGTTCATCAATTTGAAAGCGTGCATTTCATTCGTTGATTACACAATTTGAACAAATCACATTACAGCTTTCATATTAACATTGAGTGGTCATACTAATTTGTCACATTGGACATGTAGAAGAAGTAAGATCACTCGAATATTAACTGTTTGAACGGTGATTTCGATTTTATATTCTAATTTTCAATGAATTGCTGTATTTTCTATATTTAGCAAGTATGTAAAAACGCTTTACAACGAACGCTTATTCACAAATGCAAGCTGCTAAATAACACCGGGAACGCGCACCTGTTTTTGGATGGGTTAATTTGCGGGACCCGGTATAGGTTTTTTTGTGATTTGCGGCGCGATCCTAGAAAATGATATTGTTTTTGTCATATGATGCAATGGATAAATAAAACGAAAATAGAACCTTATTGTTTGATTCTAATCACAGGTGTTTTATTAATTAATTATAAATAAAACAAAGTAAAAAAGCGAAGTATTCAATATCGACAACAGCTATGTACCGGCAACTATTCATTGGTACTAAAAATTTTGGGGCAACTAAAAAATAAATAAATCTGACTTTTCAGTTAGAGCAAGTGGACTTTTGAAATCTACTTGCCCTGGGCTAGTCCCCAATTTTAATTTTCTTGGAGCACTGTAAAGGGAGATAATTTGAACTCACTACGGCAACTTTCGAAATTTGGGATCTCGTAAGAGATTCACGTTCACAAAGCAGAATTATATATAGGGAGAAATATTTGTGAACTACCAAGGACAGACAACCTTCGGACGAACTGCGGCATATATATATATAGATTATAGATGTGTGACGTGAGGGAACAACTAAAACACTCGGATTGCACCATTATTTTAAAAAAGGGCCCGTTTTCATTCTCTGATAAAAATTTCCAAATTGTAATTCACCACGGCTAATCTAGGTAAATTTTCCCAGAGTTGCATATTGAAAGCCAATACAACTATTAAATTTGTCAGCAATCATTACAATTCAAATTGATTTTGCATTGCTCAGACAGTACTCCAGATTACAGCATTTTTAATATACATGTAGGTAAAGAAATCAATCAGGGGGAAAGACCTCGGACCCACTTACAATCTCACACATTTGGTGATCAAATGCTGGAAACACAAGTGCCTTTGGAATGACAGTTGCGAGCCAATTGCTCCACTACTGGCTCCACTACTAGAACTTAACAGTTAATTCATCCACAGTTGGAAGTGAAAGTAGCTTATTTTTAATATCAAATAGTTGGAGAATTTTACAATAGACATATCATAGTGTACCGTATAATCCCTAATAAACGCCCCTTATCAAAAAAAAGTCTGCATGTCAATCAATCAATTAATGCATCGGATTTTAATTGATTTTGTGTTCTATTGTGAAAATTGGTGGGGGAGGGAGGCGTTTATTAGGGGAGGGGTATTTATTAGGTATTACACGGTCTATTTCAATTTCAGATCATAACCTTATAGCGTATACATGCAACTTAAATACATAACATTACTAAATACATATTAGCTACAAAATAATCAGCTTAACACATCTATAGACTTAAATTTAAATTATAAGGTGTGACAGTTGGACCGATTCCAGTACCCCTTCATCAGAAAAAGATTGATGTGACACGCTAAGACGACTGCATAACAATGTTTAACGTAACCAGGCATTCTGTGAGGGTAACTGCAGAGTCTTGCCAGTAGGAAATTCACCAAATATATATGAACTGTTAATGGGTAGCGGATTCAAATAGAAAATCAAACCAGAGGTATAACTGCTTTGATTGGAGCCGAGGCTTTGCCAAGGTTTCAATAAAAACAGTTATAGCAAGGATTGAAATTTCTCTTAACAGAACTGGCTGCCCTTTTTTTTTGGCATATAACTGGAAGTTGGAAAACATGGTTGATTGCTTTTTCAGCACATTTTTAGGTTATACATATAGATGATGGTCGATTTTTTCATGGAGTTGTCATACTACCAACTTTTGCCTGGGTAGAACTAGTTCAATAATATTTAACGTCGGGATTATAACCATCAATTTTCAACGTTTTTTATGCTTTTTGTTTTATTTTTTTATTTTCACTTTATCCCGAGTCACAATATTGAATAAGAAAAAAAAAGAAAAAATTCGAAATTGATAAAAATTAAATGTCTCCATGAAAGATTTAAATATATTGTGACGTTTATGTTATAGAAATAGGGTAGAACCAGTACTGTATTGTAACCTAAGAAACAATGCTGTTCAGGAATACTTAAACTGTGTGATATAATTATGAAAAACATGTTGTTTCTGAACAGCTAGGCTTATCCTAACTTTGCATCCTTTTTATATGCACCTGTGAGTAAAATAAACATGTGGTTACTGCTGGGCTTTTTTTACCTTATATAACAGAGGCCTGTAAAAGGCCTAATTTGCCTTTTTTTCCCAATTTTGGCAGAAGTATTTCCCATTCAGAAGGTAGCAGTCTCTCAGAATTGGAGAAAAACATAAATGAACATCAATGCAGTGTATTTTCGTCTGTTAAGTCAATTCTGACACAGAAGTTAGTAATTATATAAATAATTGGATGAAAATATAAATAAAGCATAGTATTGTCATATTTACTGAATTTATGAAATCTTACGTTTTTTCCAAAATGGGCAGGCCTGGTGGGCCTCTTCCCAATTTGGTGGAAAAAAGCCCTGTACTGGATACCCTTATCAAATGGAATAGGATTTTATGTCCCGTTAACGAATCATAAATAAATAGGTTTATATTGGGACAGCAAGCTCAGAGGGAGATGAGATGAAGTTTCCCATACAGACATGCCTCCACTAAGGAAGCACAAAGCCTTACCCACGAGCTACCGAGGCAGCTAAATCTGATATGCAAGAATACATATATTATATAATATATATAAATCTTTCATGTGTATCCGTTCCAGATAAGAAATTCTTGCATACTGGACAAGGTACTCGTCATTTTACCGGGGCTAGATATTTCCATCTTACCCTAGGGTCGAGATGAAATTCACGCACGCCAACATCCGTTATGCAGGAAAACATGCAAAACGTTAGTAGCTGGTGGCGTCAATGCACAACATGTCTCTGAAATAAATGCAAGAAAAAGAATCTATCATGGTTATTTGGTTCAGATAGGGAATTCCAACCCTCGGTAGAAGCGTTTTAATCGAAACCTCGGCTGAGCCTCAGTTCCAATAAAAACACTTATACCTCGGGTTGAAATTCCCTATCTTCACAGGATACCCATAAAAGATTCTTATATTCCAACATGATTACATGTACAACCAAACCAGTGTAACACGCAACACTATCTCAGACATTTTCACACTATCTCAGACATTTTCATACTATCTTAGACATTTTTCACCACATTCAAATTTATAAGAGATATTCCAGTTTAAAATATTTCCTTTGCCAAAAAATCAGGACAAAACATTGAAGAAAATAATCAGGGCATAGACACCGACTGCTGGCATTGTGACATACAGTCATAATAATAACAATTCACAATACCATATTATGGTAATCGGCTTTAAGTAGACTCTTTGTATGTTATTGACCTCCGTTTTACATTCTGTACAAGTACAGGAAAATTACCAAATTAAAAAAGCTGTTTTGTTTAATTTGTAAATTATTTACATACATGTACATGTATAATTGAGACCCCTTTATATTTACGAAGATACAGAAAGTTGTGACAGTTCAGATTTCATCGGTATCGCACAGGTAGTACAAAAGAAACAATTTAGCAAACTTGCTCGTTTGTCCGGGTACTGGGCGGACCAGTTAGGGTCATTTTCAGAATGCACGAGGCCGTAGAATGTATGCGTGTGAGCGTGATTTCAAAAATGTCTCAAGGCAAATGTGTGAGACTTGATATGTATGCGTAAAATAAAAATTATATGTGTGACTGTATTTGGAGCTGTAGATAATTTTTGATTGCAATGAGTATTTTACTCATCAGATTCAAAATGAACTTGTCCAGAGTAAACAATTTATTTAAACAGTTCATGCTTTTAAAATGGATGTGAATTAATACAATGTACATTTTAAAAGAAACAACTATTCTGATTAAATGGAAGTTAATTAAGAAAAGTACAAAAGAAACACTGTGTGAGCTTAATATTAGACACATGCGTGGAACATTTTTCATCCTGTAGTCATGGAATAGACTGTTCCACAGGAAAATACATACAAATATAAAACTGAATGATTTTAAAAACTAAGGGATTTTGTAAAAAAAAAAGTATGAGTAAAATACTCAAAACTCAGCTTATCTACAGAGATGGTGTATTGTTGATATTTATGACTTAAATGTAATTAAATAAGTATTAACCCAGACTACAATCACTACAGACAACAATATTGACATGTTTCCAAACTGATAAAATGATATGTCCTATGAATATCTGACAATGTTAAAACGTATATCTACATATCAAAATATCAAAACGTATATCTACATATCGTTAAATGTTAAATGTTACTAAGGGGTCAATAGGTCAACAACCTGTTATGACCGCTAAGATGACATAATTACATTAATTACAGGCATGTTTAACTACATACTACCGTAATTACATACCCTGGGGTTATAGGCAACATTCACATGTGATCAAATTATCTCATCATTTACTGTCCAGCCCAGGATAATGGTATCTAGGAATCAAAGACAGCTGGTGTTTATTATACACGGACAGTCTTCTGTTTTATGTACACTCTGTCCAAGATAACTGTCTTGTTTGTTTGTATGGTGTTTTACATCATTTTCAACTCAAGTAAGTTTATATATGATTCTCATTTTTGTTGTGGTGGATGCAGACCACCCACTTTTTCTGGATAGAACCTCCAGCCATCTGTAAGAATCTGTAAGAATCAATACTTCTTCACATACAAGTTGAGCTCCCATAGGGATTCGAACCCGCAGCAGTGAGAGGCAAGAAAGTTTACAATGCAACGGTGTTAACCAATCGGCCACGGAGACGCTTTCCAATGACGATTCAAAAGCTTCTTTAAAGTTTTTGTTTACAAAATGTGCGTGTGTGTGCGGGAGGGGGACGTCTGTATAGCAAATTGATAAAAACACGAAGTCCACTGCGCAGCATTGAGCCACAAAAATACTATTTTGACTACGCAAATTTGGATGCCCGACTGGTTGCTTCGATTAAAGGCCACATCATAAAGATATGAGACAGTACTTAAAGGCAAGTACCTACAGGGTCTTCCACAGGCCATTTAAGAGCATATTCCCCCTATCCCTTAATTCTAAAATCTAATTTCCCCTACTCCTTAATTGACCCCCTATCCTTTGATCCCTTAAATACACCAATAAACCTCCAAAATGCATTATACCCGTCTATAAATAGCTCATTGTAGGTTATACTGCATATACAGTTGACATATACTTCAAATAGCTTGTTCCTCCTTCTGTAGGTTATATATCACGGTATAACTTACGGAACTCTACAAACATCCAAACTGTCAATGCCCGTGCCAACTACTACTATGATTCTTTCCTCCCCTCTGTTATTCGCGAATGGAATAACTTAACCGAAGAATCAAGGCGCGCCGAAACAGTTATTTCCTTCAAAAACTCACTTAAAAGTAATCAAAACAGAACTCCTAAACACTATCTCTCTGGAGAAAGAAACATACAGATATTGCATACTAGACTGCGTCTAAATTGCAGTTCCCTTAACAATGATCTGTTTTCCAAAAACATGGTAGAATCGCCTATTTGTACATGCGGATGTGTTGAAAACGGTGACCACTTCTTCTTTAAGAGCAATAAATGTACTGATATTAGAAATGTATTGGTAAATTCATTACCCCGTCTACCAAATATTACACTGAAAACACTTCTATTTGGAGATCAAAATGTATCGTACGATACAAATATTCTTATATTCGGTGAGGTACACAATTATATTAAAAACTCAAAACGTTTGAACTAGTGTATCGATTTGTTCTTTTGTTGAATTCCCAAATCAACTACACCCCCATTCCCTGTGTCGCCCCAAACTCCCTATTTTTTTTAAAAAAAATTGTTTTACACTGGAGATTTATAAATAAATATTAAGAACAATTAAATGTATTTGCATAATCTATTCATTTAATTTTTTGTCTGTTTGAATTTCGTATTTTTCAAGTTACTTTCTATTTTTCCTTTTTGTTACTTTTTATTATTTCATTTATATCTAAGCATTATTCTAGAATATGTATATATACCAAAAACTTTTTATCTAATTATTGCTGTTTACTATGCCATCAATTGTGTACAATTAATATCATACCTAGGAGAAGAACATCATAAGTATCTTACTTTCGTTCTAATCCTTTTTCTTTTATTGTGTACAAATATTATGTTGTAAAAAGCTTGTGAAATAAAATATGTTTAAACCAAATTGCATCTAAATAAATCCTGATCCCTAAAACTATTGATCGCCCGAAGGGTAACTCCCTCGCAAACCCACCCCATAACATTCAAATTTCCCCCTATCCCTTAAATAATTTCTGTGGAAGACCCTGACCTAAGAGCCAATATGAAGCCATTCTTCTCTTGGAACTGATTTCACTAAGAAGGAAAACAAAATGTGAGGCTTCCAGAGGTGTAGCTGGCCGATATTTAGTTGTAGGCCCAATCGAGCATCACTGATGCAAATTTGCCTGTGGGGTTATAGGGGCCTGCTCCAACAGATTGTTTTTTAAGTAAATTGGTGTATTATTATGAGTTTGGAGGGACATTTTTGATAAATAAACAAAACCTTAAAATCAACACTTCTTGGACAGATGCCTATAAGCTGCTATGCCACTGGCCTCCAGCGGTGAAGTTACGACAATCAAATTCTTATATTAGTATATCTTGACTATAGTACATAGAGTATAAAATTCCCACAACAAGGAGCAGAATATCAACTGAATGGGAATTCCTTGATGTAGGATCATAATACAGATTACCCTGCTGTAACCGGGTACATGTAATCGATTCCTAACCGTATGTCCTTGATAGCTCAGCTGGTAGAGTGTTTGAAAAGGAAACCAGAGACCTTGATTTCCGGTTGAGGCACAATATTTTCACCACCTGTTACACTCCTATACAAAGTTATTCATGATTTAGTCGACATACCAGCAAGAGACTACATTATCCCTTCACAACTAGGACCAGATCAACCGATTCCAAGAAGTACAGACAGTAAACATGTACAAAGGTCTACAAGTACAGCTTCTTCCTCACCACCACTGTGAAACTCTCTCCCAGCTACCACGACCAAGGCTCCCTCCTTGGTATCCTTTAAGAGTGAGCTTATAATCTATCAAGTATTTATCCTTAAGTTCTAAGTAAAAGCCCTGCTTGGGTCTGTCTGCATAAAAAACGTCAAAAGTGTGTAAATAATTTTGACAGCAAGCCTCATATGGACTTAAGACATTCGAGGACTATCTCACTGGGCATGTGGAAAATGAAGCAGTCCAACTGGTTAGCTTGAAGTCTGGAGCGGAGAGTATCAGAACAGTTTTCCGAACGTTCCATGTTCTACTATCTAGACCACGTCCAGCTGCACAATTGTCCAACCCTTGGCCTGTGATCTACAGAATGCAGTCTGAATCTAACTTTCAAGCAAACTAAAATCCTAATGATTAATTACCATGGCCAAGCATAATTTGTAACAGCTTCATTCACTGACTCCAATACATAACCCTAACACTTGACCTCAGTTTTCGAACCTTTACGATAAGTGGTTACATAGGCCTATATCAATGGAACATTATATTTATCTAAATAAACTACATCCATTCCATTTACATGTTCATCCTATCGTAAATTCCATATTATGTCTACTAGTAAATTATGAGGGGCCGCTAATGAGAACGTTTGTTCACACTGATAAAGTTTTATAGTTTCTGGATGGATTTTGATAATTTAAAAGTATAGCCTATTTCTTGTGAATTTGAAAGCTTGTAGAATATAACTGCACCAGATTTTCTGGAAAAAAAAATGTTTATTAATAAAAGTGTTGGACTAGCATAATTTGCGATTCCATTCATGGAAAATTTCTATTTTTAACCTGTCGCTATTTCATTTTAGATGTTTAATAACCTTTACCTTCTTCAAAATAACTATATCTGCTGTTGACTAGTTCCTCTATACTTTATTTAGTAATATGCAATGTTAGTTATTCCAACTTAGCTCCAGTGTCGTAGTATCTCCAAATATTTCTCAACGATAAATATTGACATCTAAACGCCAACCATTTTGTCTTGACCCCAGTCAGTCGATATCACGTGATATCACGTGCCAAAGGTTAAAGTTGATATGCCTATAAAAATGAATAATTTATTGTGGGGATACAGGGCTTAGTAACCCAGGGATCGTGCGTTCAATCCCAGCCAGGACCGAATTTGGGTTAATTATCGAAATATTTCAAAAAAGTATTTCCTACCTTACCAGTCCTCGGATGAGACTTTAAACCGAGGTCTGCTCGCTAAAATGCTTAGTGCAATATAAACGCTTATACACATGGGGGGACCAAGCCTAAGTTTGTGGGAATGGACCTTTTGCCCTAATTGACCTAAATTGGAGAAAATCCAAAAAAATAATTGGAAATCTGCTTTGGGTGGTGAAGTGGCCTTTAACCGGCCAAGAATGGTTAAAAATAAAAGCCCTGTTTTGATGCTTGATTGATACGTATGAACTACTTCAAGGCAAGCCGTATTTATATTTATCATGCATTCAAACTGGGATGATAATTATCATCTAAAGCTTTGATTCAAATTAGCTCCTTGAATAATTAATCCAGTATCATTTTTACTTTAAACTAGCAATAAATAATTGAAAGAAATAAAATTTGAAGATTTCCCCTTTTTTTTTTCATTATTGTACCCGATAGGCTATTAGCTTAAATTAGTGTATTATTGGTACAATAATTAGTTATATGCAAACATAATTGGCTTTGAACTAAGTCCAACAATATTTATAAGCGATAAGAAAATATGCAAGATATGGTAGAAATATTTGTTTAAAGATTGCCGTCAGTTCTTAAAAAACAATAGCAAAAACTTACCAGAAATATGCGTTACTAGATGTCACTCGACCTATGACTTATTATTAAGTCTATTCCATTGTTCAAACAAGACAAAGGCACATTAATTATACAATTACTAAAATCAGGAACGTTTAATAGACGTTTCATACACGTTCCTGCTAAAACAAACAATAATCTTAATAAGTAGTAATTACGGTGTATATAAATAACGTTTTAATTAACAGCCAATGTCGGTTATGTTATTGAAGTTGTTACCTGCCTGCTGACCTTTGTATACCTTTGTTTACCTTTCCCAGTCTAGTATACGTCGTATACGTCGTTGCTCCCTCAAAGTTCTGTCTATACGATTGTAACCGAATTTCACGGTGGCGAAATCTCAGTATGTGGTCCCGCCTTAATTCCATTAAGCGATGGGAAAACTTGTATTAGCAGGATTAAATAAAGGATATTTCGACAATAAAACATGTTTTTATTAAAATTTTTACAACAAGCAAAGTTGTAAAGCCAAAATTAAGGTTTTCGCTACTTGGAGAAGGGTTGGATGGCGGTAAGGAAGTTAATACTCGGTCCACGTAATGGCTTTTAGATCGGTTGGTTGGTTGTGTGAATGGTGTTTTTAAAGCGTCATTTTCCGCATATTTTAGGCTATATATGATGGTCGATGTGTTCGTGTTGGGAGGCAGACCACCATGGTTTCCTGGGTAGAACATTTATTTGAAGTCTTCGGGTGCTTTTCTTTTTACATACGGACGTTATAGATGCACCCTAGACATGGCACATATCAAAAATCGTCTTGCCGTTCGTAGACGTGTATTTTATGCTCTAGGGTAGAACCAGTATTGTAATGTATTCCTCCTGCCATATGAAAGAATCGACACTTCTCACTTACAGTCGAGCTACAAGTGGGATTCGAACCCGCAGCGGTGAGAGGCAAGAGTGTTAAAATCAATTCGATTAAGGTATGTGTTTGCTCATTTTTTCTTAATATTATAAAGAATAGTTTAACTAAAGCGCACATACCTCAACAAGGTGAATTCTCAACCGGCCGTGTAATTCGATGCAATCAGTCTCACAGGAAATTGCATCTTTTGATTATTATAATTATTTAAATTATAATAACAGACGGTAAAAGACCAAAAAAACGCGAAATTCCTGTGACCAGTGACTGTCTGAGATCAGCCCTTCCAATTAAGGTTATTGTGATCGTATACATTTTGGGATGTGCCATCCAATCGATCTGTACCTGCATGAAACCAAATTGCTAGAGTATCTACCTTAGAATATGTCAATAATATTCCCATTGTTTTGTGTATTGATGAGCTTGATTAGAGATACGGTTAAACTGCAAAATAACGAATGTAAATCGTCGTGCTCTGACTGCATGAACATATTTTAAAACTTTTAAGTCAATGTGTTTTCTTAGAAATAGTTATAACCCTTATACAACTGGGTATAAAGGGATTTTATTAAGTACTTCGAATTAGTGAAGCTTTCTAATTCTGAATATGCCAGTTAAAATTATTTTGACATCATGTTTTACTAGCATACCACTACAAATGCGGTTTGCAAAAGAAATTTTCGAAATATTTAATGTTAACGCTGAATTACAGTTACTTGAATATTCAATTTAAAGGGAGGTAATTTAAGATTATCCATATTTCATTTTTTTTATAGACGGAGAATCTGCGATAAATGGGTCATCTTTTATGTTTTTTTCTAATATTTCATATACCAATTTTAAGAATTTTATATCTTTAAGCGATCTTTGACTCATGTTATGTGTTTTATCAGCACATTTCAGTGTTTTCATAGAAAGGGTGGGTAACTCTCAAAGATGTAACAATTTTAAACAAAAAAATAAATGTTTTTACAACTATGGGTCAAAACAAAATACTTATCATATATCTATTCTAAAATATATTTGATGAGTTTTCAATGTTGCCGTGTGTCCATTTAACGCGTCATAAAGTATGTAATACAGTGACAGCAACCTCAGAGGAAATTGAGACGAAGGAGAGAAAATCCCCACTCAGACCTACACGGGGCAAAGGTCAGTAGCTCTAAAGCGTAATGTTTTGCTTTCTGTGTGATAAAAACACGATTTGTCGTATAATATATGTTATTGTTAATATTCAAAACAGTAGCATTAGTTAATTTGCATATAATTCACAATAATAAATTGCATATAATTTCAAAAAATACTAGCTAGTTTGTAGCATTTTTCGAAAATTTTCACTCATGATTTTTTGCAAATAATAAAACAATAACACGGTTGTCGTCATATTATAGCCAATAATTGATCAGATACGTGCTCGAATCCGTACAACATCCCTCAACATACATGCTATAACTGTACTGAAGTTCCAGAATACGTGCACTACTGGGAATACACCTTCACTCATGCTGGTACATTCAGTAACAAGGGACCGATCAGCTGTGCTGAAACGCGCAATATTGCGCAACATTGCGCCTACCATTGGTTTTCACCTGTCCGTTATGCCAATATTGCGCACTAAACGTGTATCATGTTTATGGTACATTTAGTATTGTGCTTGTACAATCAATTCGATAACATTGTCATTATTATAATAAGCAGTGTGGGATACAAAGCCATAATACATAATTTGTTAGTAGGTCTGTGTTTGGAAAGGGTCAGTGAGCGGGCGCACATTCACCTGCCTTTGTAGCGTTGCTATAGCTAAGGGATTATATAATACGCAACACGGATCCTCGATATTCCGAAGGCAGCAGACAGTGTCCATTGTGTCCGTTCTCATCAAAGGAAATACAATTAAGAAACAATATAAAACAATTATAATTATTTTTTTTTAAATTACTAAAACATATTCAGTTTGCAAAATTGATGCATATTTTGTTACACCAATAGGCCTGTTAACAAGACACAAAGCTCATACAGAAGCTATATTTTTCAAAAGCATGTGTCCATATATTAATTTGTGATAAAAAGTATACTGATGAACATGATTGTGCTATGATCACTTTTCGTACTATCTTTGTTAAACGCACTGCTATGCTTGGTGTTGGACCCTTTACAGTTCGCCACTATGCTTTCCTCTTTATTTAACATGTCTCCAGTTGTCAATCATATCCACTTCAACCAATCAACACGCAAAACGATACCTCCGACAAACAACAGTACGTGTCACTGTATAATAAAGCACGTGCAAACTATGTTATATAAACTAGTATAACAAAGCACGTGCAACTATGTTATATACAGTAAAACTATTGTCATATACTCTGACATAAACTCCGCCAATTTACATGTCGCCGAGTACTTAGATATCTGATGTCGGAGTATATTGACAATAGTTTATATAACATAGTTGCACGTGTTTTGTACACGTGTTGTTGTTTGTCGGATGGATATCGTTTTGGTTTGATTGGTTGAAATGGATAAATGATCGACAACTGGCGACATGTTAATTGTGCGATGCCCGGACAGGCTCCTATGATGACGTCTACCAAGCCGGTGACATTTGGATGTTTGTCTGCAATCTCGTCTTGTCATGCCCACTCAATGTGTTTATTCTCTTGTTGCTCTGGCTTCTGCCAAGTCATTGAGTGCCTTCTTGGCGGCGTTCTAGGTGTATCGTATTTTCGTATTTAAATATACACGAGCATCTTTGTGTTTTACGTTATATTGTCTAAATGTTGGTTAGAGAATAGTCATGGCGGGGGTTTCTTTATTACACTGCCCCGTTTTATTGGGATCAGGGTAAATGTGAGGTTTGGTGCACCCTAGAACCCGGTTTAAATTCCCAGCGGCCTTATTCAGCCATTGACCTTTCCAGGCGGTAGCCCTATTGCCATCCCTTTTTGAGTTAGTGACGTCCATATGCCTTATTTTTTATTAATATTGCCATTCATGTTTGTCTTTCTTTTTTTTTGTGGGGGGGTGGGGGGGGGGGGGGGGGATTTTACTATGTTCTGCGAAAGCTGATTTGAGCAGGGACTGTAGATGGTCAGGTACCACTATTGATTTGGGCTCTGATTGGTTGAAACATGTATAGGGTCTATTAGGGCATATAGTCAGGTTGTAAGGTAGATTCTGATTGGATTAAATTACCCAAATCATAACAAATCCCCATAAAACATCAAAATATTATGTTTCCATCATAAAACATGTTGATTTAGGATATTTTGACTGAAATTTGCATTTTTATGGATACAATTTACTGAGAGTATATTTGCAAAAAGTAAAATTTCTTTACTGCCATTCTGGGGATGGCCACCTTCAGTGAACTATTAGAGGCTGAAAGCATCAGATTATCCCAATTTGCTGGTCATTTTTGAGTGTCTCTAAGATAGTTCTTTAAAAAAGTTAGGTTTTATCATCCATCCGATATAGGAATAGAGGTTGTAGGCAAAAGGCTATAATGGAGGCCTATGTGAAAGCAATAGTGGTATATGACCAGATAGACGTAATATATTTGATATAGAACCGCAAAGACTCCGCGCAGAAAGGGAAGTAACTACTGCGGGGAGTTTGATAGAACCGTTGCAATGTGTGAACATTGAACTTATATTCTGTCTCTTGGTGTGCTTTGCTCTGAGATACTGAACACATTGTGATGTAATTTCCTCGCATTTTATTGTATTTCAGAGTATAAATGGCGTTAAAATTATGGTCGATTTCCCCCCTGGGTAGAAGCAGTAGAAGGCGTTGCGTTTTGTCTTCAGATCCTCACCGGAAAGGTGATGATGGAGTCGCGTATTTTATATAGGTCGCATATTGGTCGCGCATTTTATACAGGTCGCGTATTTATATAGGTCGCGTATTTATATAGTCGCGTATTGGTCGCGTATTTTATATAGTGTCGCGTATTTATATAGGTCGCGTATTGGTCGCGTATTTTTATATAGGTCGCGTCATAGAATATGGTAACCATTCTCACAGCTAGATGTATACTTGACTGTAAGTCTTTTTCTAGGCATATTCTAGAGGGATATGCAACGTTGCCGCTCTTAAATACGCGCTTCAATGACGCAAACTATTGCACTGTTGTTGTTTGTTTACTGCTACTTACTGTTTACGTACTAAGCATGCAGGTGGTAGTTCACTACCGGTCACACAGGTATTGACTATTTCTTTTTGAATTATACCAGTTGAAAAGGTTGCACTGGCCGAATTAATAAATTGCTAACCTGATTTCAAAGTGTGTGTGTAGGCTAAAGTTGATCGCGCTGACTGCATTTCAACTCTGTGCTAGAATATAACCTCATGTGCTAAAATAACCCAGACATAGTTAGCTATAGCCCCGCTTGATATGATTTTGTAATAGCAAATCTGGTATAAAGCCGGACCCATCTCAAACGCGTTCAATCTACGGTGACCTCGACCGGGTTGATATGTGGTGTCTTGTGTGCCCATTTTCACACAATCAAATGTGGAGGTGTGTCGCCTCGTGCACAAAACGTAAACAATGTAGGTATACTTTTGTCAATAATACTACTGACGTAGGAATTTAGTTTTTGTCGAAGGAAATGCAGACTTTATGCTTTCTTATCAGAAGTAAAGTCAAAGCAAATGTTATTTTTGGTGGCATGTGTATACACATAGACCACTACAGTAAAACGTGTGTTCTTTGTTTAAAATTATTTATAAAACACACGACCTTACATTATATGGGATAATAACTGTTCAGTTAATCATGTAATTGCTAAGACTATTAGTCAACGAGATCAAGCATTAAGATGACAAGATCGATGACATCCATATTCATGTTCTCGTTATGCGAAAACTGCCTTTTCAAGATAGCTACAAAATAACAATCTAAACATTTTATGTCATGTGCATGTTCTTATTGTTGGCGATAATGTAATATTGACAATTCTTTTTTGTTCAACAGCGGGGACTCAAACCCGGGCTGTCGGCGATGTTACCCGTTATACCATAGCAGGGACCCGAACCTGGGTGTGCCATGGTGAAAGTCGGGCGGTTGTTACCATTATAAACACAGTGAGGAACTCGAATTCAGGCTACCATGGTGGACGTCGGGCTGGTGTGTTACCACATTATTCATGGGATGAGACTCGAACCTGAGGCTGCCGCGGTGGAAGTCGGGGCGATGTTACCATCATACCATAGATCGGTTGACTCGAACAGGGCGTGCCTGCGGTGGAGAGTCGGGCGGTGTTACCATTATTCCATGGGGTGACTCGACCTGGGCTGCGCGGTGGAAAGTTGGCGATGTTACCATCATACCCATCATCGGCTGGTGACTCGAACCTGGGCTGCCGCGATGGAAGTCGGGCGGTGTGTACCATTGTGCCAATGATGGTGACTCAAACCTGGGCTGCGCGGTGGAAGTCGGGCGGTGTTAGCATTATACC